>OZ002731.1:43136806-43309806 GCA_963924305.1 Polygonum maritimum | reverse complement strand
ATTACAACTTAGTTACCATTTTACCTCTTAATAATAATTTTATTAAGGCCCTTTTCAAATTTTTCTTAGGAATAATCCTATTTTTATTAGTACCCAACTCTACCATTGGCAGTCCATTTAATTGCTAGAATCTTCGGATTTTAGTCGCTAACTCGATGGGCTTTATTTATTGAGTAAATTAAAACCTATACTTACGCGTATAGATCAACCCAAAAATAGAAGTCCGATCCATTAACAATATATAACGAAACGGAGGGTACTTTCCTTACCCTTGCTCTGTTTCTACGTAGCTTGGCCGAACAACACAACACACAACAACGACAACAATGGCCGGCAACAACACGACACCCACGAACGACCACCGGCGGCGGCGACTCGGTGGCGGGCAGAGGCGATGGCGGCGAGCAGGCGGTGGGCAGAGGCGGTTGGAAGTGGACGGCGACGAACGGCAGGGCGGAACACCGGAGGCAGCGGCAGCGGGAGAGGTCAAGCTGGAACAGGGCAGCGATCGGCGACGTCGGCTGCGGGCAGGGCGGCGCGCGGTTGATGCCGGCTGATGGCAGGAGCGACGTTGGCCAGAGAACGAGCTGGCACAGGGGCGGCGACAGCGGTCGGGAAGTCGGCGGAATGGCGACTGATGGCTGGCGGCGATGACGAGCAGGAACCGACGACGACGTCTAGCTGCGATGGTGACGGCTTGTCGCGATGGTGATGACGAACGAGGAGGCGGAAGAGGCGAACCGAAGTGAACGGGGGGGGTCTCGGTGCAAGTGTGAACAGAACGTGAAGGGGGTTGCTAGTTTGAATCAGACAAACTACCCCATATGTATATATATATATTATAAACGTGGTGTAATGATGGCAAGATTTTTCGGCTGATTTCCTCTGTTCAGAAGATCGATTTGCTGGCAAACACCCATTGAATGGCAGAATTTTGATCTAATCTTCTTTCAGGCTTTCCGAAAAAAACGGCTGCGTTCCAATCTCAACAACGAACTCCCGCAGTTCAACTGGTAAAAGAAAGGAAAGGGGTCGGAAAGGTTGGGGTTCGAGTCCTAATTGCTTCCCTTAATTTCCCTTTTTATTTAGGGCTATTAATAGGTTGGTTTTTAATTAATAAAAGAAATAACTACCCGATTATTGTATCTGTTACTCGTCTGTTAATTATTTTCTTTTTCATTAAATTTCTTTTTCTTAATTCAATCTTCTTATATTCTTGAATAATTTATTTCAAAATAATAATTTAATATCAAGGCTCGTTTTTCCATAATTGAATTTGAACGAGTTTTACGCTTAAATGAGCGAGGAATTTACTATTGACGACATTTTGATCGTTGTACAAATAAGGATTTTAAGAAAACTTTATTTCTCTTATTTATAAAAATAGCGGTTATTACAGAACCAACATTACGATACCACCCGCTTCGATCTCTGCTGTCAAAATCAGGTCTCGTAAAGAGTCGCGGGATGGTCTGTCGAGCGGGGGCAGTATGACGTCAGCTTACATGCCCCGAGCCGACATCAAAAGACTGGTACCAACCGACTCTGTTGTACGATTCCCTACCAACTCAAGTTTGACAGCAAGATCAGCGAGACGACATCGAAGACCGGCCTTGACCAACCTCAACGCAAAACACGCTACTTGGTTCGAATTCGGCTACGAGAGCCGCGAGCGCTGAACCAGGAGCCGCGGGCGCGGGGAACCCTCGAGGAGCCTTGATTAGTCCTATGAGACGAACCGCGAGCGCGGGCGGCACACCGCGAGCGCGGCAGGTGCAGCGGGAAACCGCCAGGATATGCCGAGCATCCTACGGAGCGCCACTAAGTGGGTTATGTTGCGGTGCGCACACCCATGAGGGCCACGAACCTTCCGAGTTGGCAACGCGATGCCTCGATTGACCATGGGGAGCGCATCCCGATAATGGCAAGGCTCGGAAGGGCCCACGTGTTGTGCCTGCGGTGTTAGGACAGGAGGCATATGGGCTAGTGCTTTGCACTTAAAACATCGCTATAAAAAAAAGAAGTTCTACCAATGATTCAAGTACTATTCGACATATTGCCAAGGGCGCCCGCCTTTTTGTTTTCTAACTCATCGACATTTCAAACATGTTTTGTTTTAAAATCCGCGCGGAAACGTTTTCTCGTTTTTATCCTCATGTTTTCTTGTTTTGCAATACTAGAATCAAGTACTTGAAGGGGTTAAGCCCGAGCCATTGGTAGACGAAGGCCCTACGATACGCATGCGTAGGAGTTGCACGGATCCCGTATTTATGGAATACGGATGTACGAATATACGAATATACGAATGTACGAATATACGAATGAGAGCACCTAATCCGCATGGCCACTCACCGCTTAAGCTCCGGCCCCTATACACGGGATAGTACAAGGTACACGAGTATAGGGTTCCGGAGGGGGCAATTGTAGGCGGGCATGATTCCATATCAATTAGTTAGCATTTATTTCTCTATCTTATTTATTTTGCTATCCATATTTATTATGTTTTATCCTTTAATAGGGTAGTTACTCTAGTTAGGATATTATTTATGGAGGAGAATCTTATCTTCGCCTGAGATAGGATATTTGGTTGACTTAGGGAGTAAGGCATCGCCCTAACCCTAGTGGGCCGATCCCCTAGAGGCGCACGCCCCCCTCTTGTCCCTCTCCTCTATAAATACACATGTATACCATGTAGAAGGTAGGTTCTAAGCCATCGCTCTGCCTGACGCCTTTTAGTCGACATTGTACCTATTCGGACTTAAGCATCGGAGGTGGATTAGGGGTCGCTCGCCCCTTGGTCCATTGTTTTGCAGGTCATTGAAGGTGAAGAGGCTGGGAGAAGAAGCTTGGAGAAGAAGGTCATTGAAGAAGAAGTTGAAACTTGTACACGGCATATTTTGTACTAACAACCACATTCGCGAGTCTCGACAACCGAGCCAATGGTATTCTCAACAAAGATTGAAGAACAAATCTCTCACACTCATTTACGGACCATGTCAACTGCGTGCGTACGTACGTACACATTGACATCATCAACCTTACAACGGAGCCCACAACCCGCCCGTAATTCGAGCACGTTTAAAAAGGCCAAATCCCGTTTACGGCATTTGAGAAGGTCAAACCCTGGTCGCCCCCTCCTCCGTCCACATTTCAAATCCTTTCATTTTGACCGTTGAACACCTCGCCCCCAATTCAGTAATCCCTACCTACTATAAAACACAAACCCCTTCGAATCTTACACCACAAGTTTCATCCATCGATTCCGAAAGCACACCGAAACCCTAACTTCTCATCAGCGAACAACTAACTACGAAGGAAAGAAGAAAAATGCCTCCTTGTATCTCGCTATCTCCAACTTCCGGCCCCATGGTTTCCGACTTCTCATCGGAGGGGCCGGTGTCGCCGGCGGCCGCGGCCTCTATGATGCGGAGGACGAGGCCGGCGAGGCTCCACATTCCGGTGGCGACGTTTTGCGCGATTCCGGCGACGAGGATCCAGACGAGAGTGGAGGAATTGGAAGACGAAGGCGAAGGCTACGCCGTGTACTGTAAAAGAGGACGGAAAGGCGATTTGGAGGACCGATTCTCTGCGATTGTGGAGTCTAATGGCGGTGCTAAGCAGGTAATTTCAACTTCTTCAGATCTGGCTCTGATTTAGGTTTAGGGATTGGATCGAATTAGCGACGGTGCTGATGAAATTGATGTGAATTGCAGGCGTTGTTTGGTGTGTTCGACGGCCATGGAGGAGCCACGGCTGCGGAATTCGCTGCTGAGAGGCTCGGAAGGGGAATTCTGGAGCAATTGGGGGAGACAGGTGATGTGGAGAAGGCGGTTCGAGATGGATACATGGCTACTGATGAAGAGTATCTCAAACAAGCTGTTGCTGGTGGCGGAGCTTGTTCTGTAACGGCCTTGATTCGTCAGGGGAGACTAATTGTCTCGAATGCCGGCGATTGTCGAGCTGTTTTGTGTCGTCGGGGAGTTGCTGAGCCGCTGACAGACGATCACAAGCCCTGCAGGGAAGACGAACGCCACCGAATCGAAGCAACGGTGAGTTTGAGCACACACTTTTGAGTGATTCAGCAAGTAAAGTTGCACAGTTTGTTGGCTTTTACATTACCAAAATTTGACATATATGTGATCAATTGCAGGGAGGATATGTGGATTGTTGTCGCGGCGGTGTTTGGAGGATACAGAGTTCGCTAGCGGTTTCGAGAGCGATTGGTGACAAGCATCTTAAGCAATGGATAACAGCTGAACCGGAAACCAAGTGTCTTGCAATTGAACAGGATTTTCAGTTCTTGATATTGGCTTCAGATGGTGTTTGGGATAAGGTGTGTAGGTTTGTCATTTGTGTCACAAACTGCGGTTTAGGTAAAGTCTTAGTCATCTAATTGTGCATTTGCTCTGCAGGTTACTAACCAAGAGGCAGTGAATGTAGTTCTTTCATCGTGTACAGAAGTAGGAAGCACTAAGGCGAATCTAGCTCGAGCTTGTAAAGAGATTGTCGAGTTGTCCGTCAGAAGAGGATCGTATGATGACTCAAGCGCCATGGTCGTTGATTTGGGTCGATTTGTTGCTTAGTTTTTTCGCTTTTGGATTACCTTCCTGTGTAAATTTCCTAATTACCAGTAGTATAGTTGCTTATAACAGTAGTAGCCTCGTAACGATTTTTTTCAAATATGTAACAAAAAAAGCCCGTCATTGACCCAGTTGCTTTTTCCTTTGAATATAAGAAATTGGTGTATATGAACAATCCCAACTTTAATAATTAACATCTTTGAACGAATTGCATGCATAAAATAAATCAAGGTTGTAAAATTATTTGTATGACTATCGTTAGAGCATACGATAGACACTACAAAGAATTTTTAATCATAAATAAATAAAAGAAAATCAAAATAAAGCAATCTGTACATAAAATAAGATTTCTATACTGTGGATGCTCTTAATCACAATTTTGGATATCTCTTACGATAGAAATATAGAATGGATTTTTTCCATTGACCAATTCACTCACTTGGCATTTCAGTAAATGTTAAAACACTGCAAAAATCCAACAGATACTTGGTTGATCAAGTCCTTTTTTTGTTTTGTACGAGCAACAAGTTTATGCCCATAGTATCTTACATAAAACCACGTAACAAAAGCATACAAATCACAATATGAAAATTTTCTAGTGCCACAAAACAAAGAAGAGTTCATACCCAAATGGCGGCCAAAGCCAAACAGATTTCGTTCTTACAAAAGCGGTCAAGCCTTTTCAATTGCGATGACGGAAAACAAAGACCGACTCTCCTTCCGTGAGAAGCCTCCGAAACGTCTGCAATTCATCAATGACGTTAATTCTCTGGACTCTTCTCTTTCTCCCGGTCTCAATCATCTTCAGAATCCTCGAATCTCTGGTGTCCGGTAGACGAAACAGGAAGAGAGCAGTTGGATTCTTCCACCCGTACACCAACGATGGCGGAGGAGGAGAGAGAGTGCTCTGGTGTGCCGTCAAGGCTATTCAGGACGAAAGGCCCGATCTCGACTGTGTAATCTACACCGGAGATCACGATTCTTCTCCCGACAGCCTCTCCGCTCGGGCCACCGATCGATTCGGAGTCAATTTGGTGTTTTCGCCCAAGGTGACTGGTTTTCTCTTTTCCGATTCGATTCAATTCCGCTTTTTCGTTAATTGATCTTCTAGGCTGAAAGGAAATTAGTATTTAGAAGTGAGATCCAGGGGAAATTGTGAACAGTCGTATGAAAATTAGGGTTTAATGAAGGGAGCCCTAGGTCCATTTGCACTATCTGGCATGATCTGGTATATGGAGAATAAGAAGGCAGTTTTGGATCGTCATTCAAGTATAATGAAGCTATGCTATTCCAGTTTGATCTCAGTAATTAGGGCTATGACTTCCTGTTAAAAGCCAGTCTGTTCTATGGATCGCTTTTGTTACTTGATCTTCTAGGTTGATGAATTGGTAGTTTATGTGAAAGGAAATTAGTATGTAGAAGTGAGATCCAGGGACATGTATTCTGAGAATCTTGAAAATTGGGGACAGTCGAAAGAAAATTAGGGTTTAATGAAGAAAGGGAACCCTAGGTCCTTCTATGTTTTGCTTTTGCATTATCTTGCATGATATGGAGAAGAAAAAGGCAGTTTTGGATCATCATTCAAGTCTAATGAAGCTATGCTATTACAGTTTGATCTCAGTAATTAGGGCTATGGGTTGCGATTAAAGCCGTTCTGTTCTTTGGATGCAGGTTGTGCATCTAAATAAAAGGAAGTGGATAGAAGAGGCCACCTATCCACGTTTCACTATGATTGGTCAAAGCCTTGGCTCGGTCTACCTTGCTTGGGAAGCCCTGTCCAAGTTTACACCATCATACTATTTTGACACCAGTGGCTATGCTTTTACGTATCCCCTTGCTCGTGTGTTTGGATGCAGAGTCATCTGCTATACACATTATCCTACAATCAGTACAGATATGTTATCCCGTGTTCGTGATCGTAGTTCTATGTACAACAATGATTCTAGGATTGCTCAGAGGTTCGTACTAGCTACTAAATCTTGATTCGTCGTTGTGCTCTTTCTTTACTTTCTGTGACTTGGTGATGAATTTGGCTGTGAAATGAGGTTCCTGCTAATTAAACTTGCCATTCATAAGCATATGCTATCTTTAGTATGTTGATGTGAGCATTTTCTTACCTGGTTTTATCGATTTGCACATTTAAAATCTTCATTCCATATCGTTATGCCTTTTTAATCTCTTGTGCCGAGTCATCGGATGACTAATTAAATTTTGAATGATTCTCGTTTGGATGGCAGCTCTTGGCTATCTAGCTGCAAGATCATCTATTATTCGATCTTTAGTTGGATGTATGGGCTAGTTGGCTCCTGTGCTCACTTGGCAATGGTGAATTCTTCTTGGACTCAAGGCCATATAGAGAAGATTTGGAAGATCCCTGAACGCATCAAGAGAGTCTATCCCCCTTGTGACACATCAGGGTTGCAGGTAGGTAATTTAGCCTTTTTGTGAAGATCATTTAGCAAATTCATATATTCCATATTTTTGCTTTTAGTCCTCTATTTTTCATGTCCAATATCACTTACTTTTTTTCAAACAGGTTCTTCCACTGGAAAGACCAAGCAAGACTCCAACAATCATATCAGTTGCCCAATTCCGTCCTGAGAAGGTGGGCATCTTTAGAAACCTTGTGAAATGAAGGTACACGAGCTGGTAGCACTAGCAGTTTTTCTTTGGTATTTAAACTCGTCTCATCTTTTGTGTCAAAATCTATTTTTGTTCTAGGCTCATTCTCTTCAGCTCGAAGCATTTGCAAAGGCCACCAGTAAGCTGGATACAGGCTTGCCTATGCCTAAACTCCAGTTTGTTGGTAGTTGTCGAAATAAGGCTGATGAAGATAGATTGCACAGCTTAGTTAAGCAAGCTGCTGAACTGAAGGTTGAAAATCATGTGGAGTTCCACAAGAACATTATGTACAGGTCAGCGCTTGTGCAGATTATTTCTTGTTGACTCGTTATGAGCAGTAACGCTTGAGCTTTTGTCTTGTTTTCAGTCATACTTAGCATTTATAAGTGGATTTTTTCTTGTTTCTTATGAGCAATTGCAGAAATGTGTGAAGACATGTAGAAAACTAAAAAGGTTGATTATACAAACCATAATTTGTTTTTTGGTCATAAAAATAGAGGGTGAGGGGATGGTGTCCCAGTCCATGGGCAGGGAAGACCCAAGGGCTCAGAAACAAAAATTTAATTGAGCTGAATTCAAATTTATTTGACATGGTTATGTCTTATTGAATGGAGTGTCTGCATCAGAACTCAGTAGCAGCATTAAATTTATTTGGATTAATTTTACAGTTGGTTTTCTGTAGAACTTTTCCCCTCCTTTTCTAATACAATTTTCACCCCTTGCGGAAAAAATAAATGTAGGAGTCTTGTTCTTCAAGTTCCATAATCCATATTCCATGTAATACCCATCTTTTGTTTTGACATTTTACCTAACAGACATATGAATACAGTTGGAGTGTTTTGTTGCATTCCATGCCATTCTCATCGTAGAGTTTAAAAAGTTCAACTTGTATAACAAATCCACACCAAAATTTATACTTTTATTGTGGTAATTCTTGGATTGCAGGGATTTGGTCATCCTTTTAGGAGGTGCAACAGCAGGGATCCATTCCATGACAGACGAGCATTTTGGTATCAGTGTTGTAGAGTACATGGCTTCTGGGGCTATCCCAATTGGTAACTTCATCTAACAAGAAGATTTATTACTTTCCAGTTCAGTCACTCTGGATGATAACAATATGAAACTCTTTTTCGCAGCACACAATTCAGCTGGTCCGAAGATGGACATTGTGCTGGAAGAAGACGGGCAACAGACGGGATTTCTTGCTCAGACAGCTGAAGAGTATGCCGATGCTATCCTCCATGTTCTAAGGATGCCCAAAACCGAAAGAGTGAAGATGGCTACTGCTGCAAGGAAACGGGCTGCCCTGTTCTCTGAGCAAAGATTTTACCAAGATTTTAAGGATTGTGTTCGGCCAGTTCTAAACCAATAACTCAGTTTTTTCTTTGAGTGATGGATCTGAAAAACAAATCGAAGTAGATGACTTTTTTGGAGTATCTGTAGATGTAGAGGGCCTTCAAATACTACGAGTTGTATGACTTGAGAGAGACGTGATCGTTTAGTTTTGCAGCAAACACGTGTTTTTGAGGATTCTCAGACCTACGCTTGGGGTTGGGGTAAAAAAAAAGTAGTAGTACTGTAGTTTTAGAAGAAGTGTTTTTTTATCTTGAAAACAGTTAGAAGTAGAAAGACGAGAGTTTTAAAATTAGTTTTTGGAGAAAAAAAAGTACCTTTTTGATTGGAATTATAACAAGGACTTCACGGCTTGTTTGGATGGGGGGATTCCATGGGATTTTAATGAGAGGGAAATGGTGGGAATGTCTTTTCTAGTGTTTGTTTTAGTTTTCTAATAGGATTGAGTGGGTTTTTCTAAGAAAATTTGAGGAGAAAGGATGGGAAAGTGAATCCCACCAAATTGGTGGGATTTGATGGGAAAGGAAAATATACACTCTTAAAAAAAAAGTAAAATAAAAATTTATTTACATTTCCCCATCAAAACTCATCTTTATCCAAACGCAAGAAATATACATTCCGGTATCTTAATTTCCTATCATTTCCTATCATCTTTATCCAAGGTTTCTTTTAGCTTTTGTTTTTTTTTTTTGCCAGAAAAACTACCCAAATAAAATAAATTTTGCTATAAAATTTATTTTATTTGGATTATTGTAGGTTTAAAAATACCAATATTCTTGTATGATACTCACATTTTAAAAGTTTTTTTATGCTTTTAAAAAAGAAAATAAATTTAGAATTATGGTTTGAAATTAGGATGAGAGGATTCAATGAGTTTTAGCTTTTTTTTTTTTGATCTGGATGAGTTTTAGCTCTTTAGTTAAACTCCAAAAAATATTGTATGGGCCTGCAGTTAAAATATTGTATGGGCCCATAACATGACAGTATGACAGGCCCAAGTCCCAAGTTCATTCAACTGATAAACCGCCAATTGGACAAGGAACTTTCTCGAATATTTTTTTAAACTTGAGTCGGTTATGTTATGCCTATAAAATCCCCGCTTTGCTTTGCTTGCTACGCAAGTACAAAGTTTGGAGAGCGAAGGCTCGAGAGGGAGAACCCTGTTCATCGCCGGCATCTTGTCTCTTCTGCTTCGTCGTCGAAAATTGATCGGTTCGTACTCGTCATTCTCAATTGAATTTTGTCTCTAATGTCGGCTTCAGATCCGTAAATTCGGTTAGGGTTAATCGTTCCGATTTTCCGGAAATTCTGAAATGCTAGGGTTAGGGTTTCCGTACAATTGAGTGATTCCAGTTAATATCTGTGTTGGCTTTCTAATTGAGTGAATTTCGATTGGTATTTCCTATCGCAATTGCCAATTTGAAATTATAGTGTGCTTTTGTGACTCTAAATATGCTTTTCTGTTTTGCCATAGTCGCCGATCATGGTCAATTGAGGAACAGGAAATATCAAATTGATATAGTTTCAAGATACATGTGTTCTTTTTCAATTGATGGTTTATAAAGTATTTATTTGTCGTATGGACCGAGTTAATCATAGTGCACTAATACTTTATAAACCAGAAATCGGTGTTGCATGTTTGCCTCTATTTCCTTATCAAACACTACTTCAACGAGGGTATTGAATCCCAGAACGCCTCGTTTCAGTTAGGTCTTCGGAATTTGTCCTAATGTTGGTCCCTCTGGATTGATTTCTTGATTAAAAAGTGTCCCTCAAGCTTTATGAGTTTATTTCCCTCGGAATTTGTTGCCTTGTTCTATATTTGATTATTTGGCCCTCGGGTATGATGCCTCGATTGAGATGGTAGTCCCTCGGATTGATGCCTGATTAAGATGTTCGCCCCTCGGGTTCTTTGAGTTTATGTCCCTCGGAATTTGTTGTCTTGCTCTAAGTTTGGTCATCGGATATGATGCCTCGATTATAATGTTGGTCCCTCGGATTGATGCATTGATTAATATGTTCGGTTTAAACTGCCCCTCAGGTTTTATGAGTTTATGTCCCACGGAATTTGTTTATGATGTCTCAATTAAAATGTTGGTCCCTCGGATTGATGCCTGATTAAGATGTTTGCCCCTCGGGTTTTATGAGTTTATGTCCCTCGGAATTTGTTGTCTTGTTCTAAGTTTGGTCCTCGGATATGATGCCTCGATTGATATGTCGGTCCCTCGTATTGATGCCTTCATTAAGATGTTCGGTTTAAACCGCCCCTTAGGTTTTATGAGTTTATGTCCCTCGAAATTTGTTGCCTTGCTCTAAGATTGGTCGTTGGATATGATGCCTTGATTAAAAATGTTCTCCCCTTGAACTGATGCCTTGTTTAAAAGTTGGTGCCTCGAATTGATGCCTCGGTTAAGTTGGTCCCTCGGATTGATGCCTCATTTATATTGGTCCGGTTCGGCGTTTAAGTTGGCCCGTTTGATTTGATGAATAGGTCTAAACTCGCCCCTTGGATAAGATGCCTGTATTCTGTATTCATGTCGGAAGATAAGAAATGTTGCTCCGAAGTTGTAATCCCTTTTGACGTTTCTAATGATGGTAAGAGGAATATCAGTTAGCAGTCCTTGGAGTTGCTAGGAATGGGTGATCTTGATATCTCAGAATGCAAAGAAATGATTTTTTATTCTGAGTTGGGAGAACATAAATGGGCCCATGAACTGATATTGCTAAACTGAATTGTTGGTGACAAACAAAAACCATTCTTTTTGAGTGTAAAACTGATACCATAGAGATCTTATTACCATAATCTTGGTATCCTACCATATCTATATTGTAGTCGTGATAAGTCCCATTGATCAGACAAACTTCCTACACGAAAAGGGTACCATGAGATTGAAGTCAATTCTTTTGAGTGTTGTCTTCAGAATCTGTTAATGAAAGCAGCTGAGAACTTATTGATGTGGATCATAGCCCATGAGATTGAAGTCAAGTGCCACAAAGAATCGGTATCCTTCTTTTGAGTGTTGATCTTCAGAATCTGTTAAAGAGAACGTGTTTGAAGTTATAAAGGAACAACAATTACAAGCATTAAAAAGTTGGGTAATTTAAACAGGAGCTGTTGGTCAATGGCACTTATAACTAGAGGTGGTCTTGTAGGTTTCTCTGTCTGAAGAGTGTTAAAAGACCACAATTTGGTGTGTTGAAGACCAAAGTGATCCCATGGAAAATGGAACTAATAGGAGAAATTGGTCCTTTGAACAAGGAAGCAGCCTGTGAGCATTAGCAATTCGTTAAAGAGAAGAAGGAATATGAGTTATGTAAGATCATTCTCTGTCCAATATAATTAAGAAGCACCCACCCAAAGAACAGTTCCATCGCCCCACCAAGGGTAACAAGAAGATCAACCTTAAAACTTTAAAGTGAGATCTCCTCCTCTTTGGGTAGTCTTGCCATGACAAAAACGAATGGGCCGGTCAAGATGAGAAATTGGGCCTGTTAGGCCTATAGGACTTTGTCCTAGTTCTTGTTCAAACATGGGTTGTTAGTAGAGATGTGATCATCTCTACATCGTAACATCGTCCCAATCATCAACGTTGATCTTTCGTCCGCTCAAATGGTCCATCTTGGTCCCTTTTTTCTAATTGGTCCACATCACGCTTTAAAACGAGATAAAGTTAAGCTAAGTGACCAGAAGATCTGCATTGTCCTAATCATAAGCAAGCTAAGTGATGCACTGATGCCAAAGGTAGCACAATAGTAACCTGGTTGTGTTTGTTACTTGCACGGCAAAATTGGTTAAGGTGATCATTTAGCAATAAATGAAAATAAAAGCTCGTCCAAATTAGTGTCTAAAACAGGTACAAAGTAAATAAAAACAATTGTTTTAGTACCTATAATAAAATAAAACGAGCGGTGGGGAGCAAGGAGGAGGCTATAACACGAAGCTTTTGGATAAGCTCTAAGTTTCCTTTGGTACTTTCGTGTTCTAATGTGAATTGGGTGTCACCTTTTTGCTGATTTTTAATATGTTGCCAAAATCAGTATTGTCCGATTTTTCCGTTTTGCTTTTAATGTTTGGGATAATTCAATTAACGGCTTAACGCACATGCTCGTGGACGAATTCAATTATCATGCTATTTCTTGATCAAGTACCACTTAATTAAGGCATGGATATAGAAGAAACTGGGGTAGCATCGACATGAAATTGCCTAAAGTATCTTAAAGATAGATTATATATATTGTGGCCAAAACAAATGATCTGAAAAAACATACCCATCTATGCTAGGTGACGTACAATATTACAGTGGTGTCTTTTCGTCCGTCTTTTTGGCTTCACGTACGTACGTGACCATGTTTACCACAATGCATAAAATGCCTACTTATTTTATGGCAGCTAGATATGGGGCCGGTTCGGCTTGAACCGGTGAACCAGACCGGTCATACCCAGAACCGGAACCTAAACTGTCAAACCGGGCCGTCTAGGTTCAGGTTAAGGTTTGAGGCTCATGCAACGGTTTAGGATTTTTTTTTTAACATAAAATAAATTTATTTGTAACCGTTGGACCAGTTTTCATCTTTCTGGATGAAAACTAGAACCGGAGAAGAAACTGGTCATAACCGGAACCGGCAAACCAGAGCCTCCAAGGTTTAGGTTTAGAACAGGTTCAGAATCGGAACCAACGGTTCGGTTAACCGGATCTAGCTCTATGGACAGAAGCTTTTCGTCTTCCACGTACCTCTTCCACACCTGAAACTCAGCCTAAAAGCAAAGCTATACGGGCACAAGACCAACACGTTTACTCTGATACCTTATTGAACTCCGTAGAGTCCTCCACAAGTAAAGCCGAGAGGCTAGAACATAGGTTCACCTAATCGCAATCTTTCCTCGTGGGACTGATACTCTACAAAAAAACACGATGCGAAAGGAAAGTTGTCTGATCCTTCACATAGTCGGTTCGGAATCGAGCCGAGGCTGGTCGTCTTCCCTATCCTGTTTTTACAATTGGAGACTAGAGGCATCTCTTTCTAACCGACAAAGACATTGCAGAGAAGAATTTTTTTTCGGTATAGAACACGCAAGATGGGACCATAGACATTGCAAAGAGGAGTCCCTGCGTATTAGGACAAGGTACGAATGGAAGTTTGACTGATCACTCCCTTTCAAACTTTCTTTGATTTTGACCCCTTCGAATTATCCAAAACAAAATCCCACAACAATGCTCACTCGGAAATTTCATCAAACAGTTGGTTAGCGGTGTTAAAGACCAACGTCACCAAACCGTTACACCTCCTCATGTGTCCAAAATTTCCGGCTAAATGTACACTTTCATAGTCACTGAAATTGTGCCATACACATTAATTTCAAACACCAACATGATGTAAAAGCCTGCAGATTCGAACCCCACTCATTAAACGTACAGAAATGAGCAAGTATACTAAAAATAGCAATATTGAGAAATGCTCAAAAAAAGTGAGCCAATTCTGCCTTTCATCTTTATATCTCGAGCAGAGTAAATGAGTACAGCAAACTAGGGCACCTAATTTAAACAACTACACACACAATTGGAGAAACCAAACTCTAGAGGGGGCGGGCGGGGGCGAGGGGGAGGCGACAGAGGGGGCAATTATCGTGCTCGCGAAGCCAAGCGTCCACACAATCGCAATGATACCGATGTCCACAGCTCGGCAACAGCTTCACCTTGTCGCCATCCTCGAACGCCCCAAGGCAAATACAGCACTCGGACTCCCAATTGGCCTTGGGGGACTGGTGGAGGATGATCGGAATGGAGTCAATTGAGGCCCGATCGAGGCCGGAGGAGGAGATCGGCGATCGGCGGGGGATGTGGAGGATGAATTGGGGGTTGTTGGAGGAGGAGGAAGGGAGGGGGAGATGGCGGAGGCGGAAGAAGGAGCGGGCGTAGAGGAGGAGGAGGGAGACGAGGATGATGAGGGAGAAGAGGATGAGGAGGTAGAGTAGGGTTTCGCCGTGGATTTCGAAGGCCAAGTCGTCGGATTTGTCTGGATCGCCGTAGTGCCAGTGGAGAATGGCCGTGTGGTTGGCGTGGAGGTGGTTTAGTTGCCGGCGAAGGCCGCCGGCGCCGGCGACGGAGGGCATTGGGATGTGTGGAGGGGAAGGAGGGAAAGGGGAAAGTGGGGAAGAAGAAGAATGGGGGGTTTTGAGTGGTGTGTTTGAAAACGGTGTTTAGTGCAGGGGTTATTTATATAGCCACGTCGGATTTTGAGACTGTCCTTTTTAGGGAAAAGGGAAGAATGACGTCATAAATTAAGGGATTGTGAATTCGTCTGGACCGGACCGGACGGAGACGAACGGTCTAAAGTCTAAACAATCGGTCCAAACATATATCTAGACCCGATTGAAAAGTTAAACCGGATTCTGTGTCCCATTTACATGTCTCTCAAATCTTATTGGTCTATATGTGATAAAATTAATGGGAAATTATTTCTATTTTAATAAATTAATTTATATTGACCAATTAAATTGAAGGGATATGTAAATGGGACAAAAAATCTCTACCACTCACTATTAGTTCAAAATCGAACCAAACTAAAATCTGATCTGATTAAGATGGGTCAAAAAGCGAATGGAGTAAATTTAGTTTAGTTGTTTTAATTGATCAATTTGAGACATGTAAGCGTTTTCTTTGGAAGAATAAAAATCGAACCAAAATCCAAACCAAATGATAGTTGCATGACATGCTATTAACTTAACCAAAAAGCAAGAAGACGTGCTCCATATACTACCTTACACACAACGCGAGAGTTTGTAAGAAACACCATTAGTAATAAGCACATGTTTGTTATCTTTTATGCTTGAATGGGAGTTAGGAGGAATATCTTTATATTGATAATACCTAACAATGATTCTAGTGATCAGGGTTGGTCAAAATCCGGTCTGGAACAAGAGGATTCTGGTCCGGTCTTCGTTCCGTGAAAATGGAGGTTCTCGGTCTCTGTCCTGTCCGGTCTAGCACGGACCGGATTTTCATAAAATTTGGATTGGGCCTTATTTTTATAAAATTTATAAAAAAAAATCAAATTTATTTTCAACATTTAAGTTTCATATTTATATTTTTTGCTTAATAATATTATATGTTCATTAATCATATATGATTTCTTTAAATATATATATTTTTAATATAAAAAAAACATTTAGTCTTAAACAAAATTATTATTTTTTAAAATAAAAAATCCGGTCCAAAACCAAATCGGACCGGATTCCATAATTTTCAGGCAGTTCGATCTGGTCCGGGGTTTGGACCGGTGTCCACCCCTACTAAGTGACGAACGTACCATAAGGCCTGAAGTAACCTTTTATTTATATCACCGTCTTTTTCATATACGGTTGATTATTCCTACCTTTAGATAAATCTCTTTCTTTGTTAAAAAATAGAAATTATCTACTTTGCATATGTTTTTCATTTCTCCCTATTTCTTGAAGGGGATAAAAAAAACATTATAGTGTCGATATATTTGGCAAAAGTTGATTGTTTAGTACTTTGATTTAGCTTAACACCATTTTCACCGTCCAAGTTTCACTCTGCATTAATCGAGCATGAATCTGAATGGTGCTTTTTCAAAGAGTGATTGAATTCTTTCCAAATTGTGGGAGCGATGGAGTTAATGATCAAATATTTTTATGTATCTCTGATGTGGAAAGACTATTACGTGTCTCGTTTTCACTCTTCAAAAAAATCTTTAGTGTCAAGATTATTCCCACTCATCATCAAGTATCAACAACTTATAGCAAATTTGATGGAGCTCTAGCTTCTAACCACCCACTTATAGGAATTACTTACAAGCCCTAATCATTATAAGTCCTCTCAACCTTTCCAAATTTTCTTTGGCTATGAACATAGCTTCTAGATTTCAAATGCTAATTACTACGTACTAGCTAGCTCTCATGCCTCTAGTAAGAACTTGTGGCGGTGATCATTATCACCCCTTCGATCTTGTACACATATATATGGAGTTACATTATAGCACTAGGCACTAGTGTTGATAGGTAGTGAAATTACTACATGGGAAATTACGTAGCTTAACCACGATATTTTTGCAAATTTTGTGTGGCATACAGAGTTTTTCGGGGTTCCACATGGTAACCTTCATATTAAGTCACTAGTGTTGGTATGACGCTCAAACTACAATCACCTAAGTTGGGGGAAAATCACAAAAACTAGCCCGAACTCTTAGGGTAATTATGAAAAAATACCTATATAGATCATTAACGTTTACATGATATATATGTTATATAAAGTTGATCTTATGCATGACCAATTTCGACAAGGCATGAATGAGAATAGTGAACTACACAGAACCTTCAGTCGAAAGTTAAAAAGGTTTGGACTAAGTTTAATAAATACTTCCAAGGGTTAGGCTATATATATATATATTCTATAGATCTTTCGCATACAGTATATATAGATGTACTCGTTTGCGAATTGCGAATAATAATTAAGAAATAGGGCTCAAAAAAATTAAGAAATAAACTACGAATAGGCCTAACTAGGTGGACTTGGCAAGCCCAAAGAAGAAAGATAAAAAAAACCGGGTCCAAACTATCTCGAAACATACGAGGCCCTAATGATCGAGCCCAGCCCAATAAAATATGCATACCCGAACGAAAGAAAGAAAGATGGACGAGGAAAGGAGTTTGAGAGGCATACAACAATACAACATTAGTGTACAGATTAAGAGGGCATACGTCATCCTCCATCAACCCAAAGATGGTATAACACCCCTCTACAACTAGCGCAGTAATCGAAATGAGCCGAGCCGAACTTTATATTGTTTAGGTTTCGTTCATTTAAAGATAGGCGAACTCGAACATGCTTCGAGCTCAAAATTTTGTTTGTGCTCGGTTCGCTTAAGTGTTTATCGAGCTTGAGCTTGATTCGCGAACTGTTCATCTATCTAGTTTGTTTACAAGCAAACTAATCGAGCTAATATGCGTACTTGATATATAGGGTTATGAAAAATAGTTTAATAAAAAAATCTAACAATATTATGTACATTTTATATTGATGTTCCACTCGTGTATTTTTTCGATTTGTTTGGGCTCGGCTCATTTACAATCGAACCGAACACGGACAAATTTTTATCGAGCCGAATGCCAAACATCTCACGAACGACACGGTTCATTTAGTGTCCTATCTACAACAGCTACAACTACAACTACAACTACGTTTGACTTGAGGTTTGTTCAAATCCTGAAGCTGTAATTCCAACTTGCATGTCCTTATTATTATCACTACACTGTCTTTCCAACAGACCTGTATGAATATATGCATATAGAACAATCTGATCTACTTTAAAGCATGCACCACCTTATGCAAACAGCTCCAACTTCCCAGCCCAATGGCAGCCGAAGCCCTAATTCCCAGTCCCCAAAATAAAGAAAACAAAAACCCCAATTAAATAGCCTCAAAAAAAATAAAAAAGCAGACCGCCATATTGAGCCAGTAAGTGTAGAAGCCTCCCACTTACCCACTCTTCACCTCTCTGTGCTGCCTCCACCGCCTGCTTCCACCACTCCCCTCCTGCATCGATACTCTCGACCCTCCACCGCCTCCCCATTTCACTATGTTGCCTTCCTCAGATCCACAATCTCTTCAGATCACAACACCACCAGCCCCCCTCACCGAACCAGCCCCCCCTTCCACAGGGGGCTCGAAGCGGGGGCGGGGCAAGGGGGGGCCCGAGAACGCCAAGTTCCGGTACAGGGGGGTCCGGCAGCGCAGCTGGGGCAAGTGGGTGGCCGAGATCCGGGAGCCACGCAAGCGCGTGCGCAAGTGGCTCGGCACGTTCTCCACCGCCGAGGACGCCGCCCGCGCCTACGATCGCGCCGCCGTCTTCTTCTACGGCGCCCGCGCCCAGCTCAACCTCCAGCCCCCTCCCACTCTTCCCCCCGTCTCTAACTCCACCGTTAATACCACCACCACCACCACCGCTTCGTCGTCCGCGCAAACCAAGCCCCTCCGGCCCCTCCTCCCCAAGCCCACCCCGGGGTTCTCGTTCTCCTACCCAGCCCCCCCTTGCCCCCCCTCCTCGTCCTCCTACAGCCCCTTCCCTGTGGACAGCGCCTTCACTCACATGCACCCCCACTATAATTACCACCACCACCACCCCGTACTTCAACCGGGTCATCAACATGCAGATCTGCCCAAGCCCGACCCTGCTGGTGGGTCAACGGTCAACGCCATCACTACTACTACTACTACTACTACGGATGATCAGTTGTTATTGCACTATGCTCATAATTACTACGAGGATGATAATCATCATCATCGTAGTGACTTGTTGTGTGAAGAGATGGTTGGTGGATCCGTGAAGCAGCAGCCCATGACGACGACCATGGTCAACGACCCGGATCCGGGGGCTCACGACCATTTCATGCCGGGTTGGCCAGCTCCGCCATCGATCCTGACTCCGGATGTGAGCGTGGACGACTACTACACCAACCACCCCGTTTCGTCGTCCTCTCTTTGGGATTACGGCGCCGATCCCTTCATCTTCGATTCCTGATTCTTTTCCCCTGGCTCGGGTTTTAGGGTTGCATGCAAAGCTTCCGTCTAGCTAGGGTTTGTGGAAAGGAAGCTGGTTCTAAACAAAATAAACTATTTCTCTGTTTGTTTTCCATATAGCTAGTTCCATTATTATTTAGCAACGTACTAGTACTCCTATATAATTAGGGTCATGCTATTATTTAGTATAGAGATTATATATAGATTTACTACTATTATCTTGTGCAATTTTTCGTTTTAGGGTCATGAGTTAAGTTCTAAGGCCCGTGAATAATTAAGCATTAAATCCATCCATCAACAATCTTGTTCGTGTTTCAAATAATCTATCTATCTATGATGATTCTATAGTTTCGGGTTTTCACTGTTTGTGTCGCCCTAATTTGTTCATCAGTTTAGTTACAATGCTTTCGTTTACCTTCTCTATCCCCAATTCTATTAGCTTATCATAGTTTTGTTTGATTTTTCCATATTATCATCATCATCATGTAATAAGAATCTAGTCGGTCAATCGATCGACTTCATTTATGAGAATTTTTTTTATCTACCATCTTTTTTTAATTCCTTGTGTGGAATTTGCTTGTCCCATTGAATATGATGATATATGAATATTTGCTTCACATTTTAGTTCATATATCAAGGTACGGTAATCTAATTTGTTTTGTCTACAGATTTCTGTTGTTAGTATCATACCAATTAATTGTATGTGCCAATTCATTCTAACATCTCTATCTGTATAGAGTTTGTTTGTTTTTCGTTTGAACCGTGTGTGGGTTGAATTTGGATTATTCCACATCTATTCGATCGCATAACATTGATTTCTTTTTATCAATCTTGGATAGAATCTAGCTCGCCGGCCCGTAGCCTTGATATAAAACTTGGATATGGTTTTTCAATTCACCAATTTGTTGACTGTTTACTTGTTGTTTTTGGAGAATGTTGATTACATTGCCTAATCTTGGTGTGAGTTTTACTTACTTCTAGAGAGTTTATATAGTGCTACATTAATTAGCAGGACAGACGATTTCGAATATGGCCTTTTTTCTCTACTCCGGGATGATTTCAATCTAGAGATTTTGGAGATAAATGAAAGCTGACATTTCCAAAACACTGACATGTAATTAAAATGGAGCTATTTCCCGAGCCAAACCTAGCTACTAAGACTTGGTCGTGCGAATCCCATCACAATTATACCATCGAACCTAGTAAAACACTGAGCTTGAAAAGATGGAGACATGCTCGTAAATATCTTCATTCTTGGGTGAAGGGCTTTGTCCAATATTAATGAAGGATTTTGTTTTGTTGACATCCCTTTCTAGCCTGGTGCTACAATACCAAGGCTTTATTAGACATTGACTGGAATGTCCGTCTGAATCATGTTTTCAGAGAGGCAGATTTTTGTTGCCGATCCCCTTGCTAGGCTTGCCTACTCTTACCTTTTAGGTTGCCATATTATATCCTGTCCGCTTGAAAGCGTTTTCAATGTGCTTTCAGACGATGCAAGAGGTCGTGTTACATCACGGACTCTACGTATTCCTGACTCTACTTATTCTTAATAAATTTTAGGGCTCTGACCTTCCCGATCAAAAAATGAATAAAAACAATCTTCATTCTTGGAAAATTAAAACATTCACACAGATTAAAGCTACTCCCTCTGTCCCATTACATTTGTCCATAAAGCAGTTTTGCACTGTTATTTATGCATCACTGTTGCTGTGTCAGAGTGTAGAAAGGGGAAAGTTGAATTCAAAAGGCAATCCATGTGCTTTGTTCTAAACCAATCAGAATTCAGGGAAAAAAAAATTTGGACCAATAGAGAAGCAGGATTTTGAGCACACGGATTACACACACAATACACAGTAGAGGAGCTGGATTCAAGGCTTACAAAGAGCCAATTTATGGCAGTATAAATACAGAGACATAAATTCACTTACAAAAGCTTACACTTCAAGAGAACATTCACTTACAAAACAGAGACATAAATTCCACCAAAAAAACAAAGGAGAAAAAGTCAGGAATTTTTTTTAAAGCATCACTGCTTCAACCTGATGGCCTCAGGCTTGAACTTTAATGAAGATCCACCTTTAGAAGAGGTAGTCCCACCACACCAAAGCCAGCACAGCTTTGATCTGAATGAGCCAGCACAGGAGATGGAGGAAGAAGAGGTACAACAGACAACAGAGGAGCCACAGCAGCAACCAACAGAACATTTGCATCATAGGCCATCAAGGTCAAAGCTCAGCAGCGAGAAAAGGTTCCAAATTCTGATGAAACTGCATCAAATTCCAACAAAAGAGGGGCATCTTAGAAGAAGAGCAATGCAAGGGGTTGCCACAGAATTTAATGTTTCAACAAGAACAACAGCAAGAATTTGGAACATGGCCAAACAACAAACTGCAGCAAACCAGAGGCCTAATGTGAGCACAAGATATCACAATGGAGGCAGAAAGAGAATAGAGGTTGATATTGCAAAAATCACTTCATTGAGCATGGGAGACAGAACATGTATCAGGGACTTGGCAAGCAAGCTAGAAATGTCAAAGAGCACAACACACAGGCTACTCAAAAGAGGAATCATACGACCACACACCAATGCACTCAAGCCAGGACTCAAGGATGCAAACAAAATCACAAGGTTAGAGTGGATTATTAGCCTTTTAAATGGAGCAACACCAGAAACAAAGACCCACTACTATCCCATGTATGACTTTGTCCACATAGATGAGAAGTGGTTCAACTTAAGCAAGAAATCACAACGTGTATATCTAGCACAGCATGAGAGGGGCAAATACAGGTCAGCTAGCTCTAGCAAATTCATACCAAAGGTTATGTTCACTGCTGCAGTGGCTAGGCCTAGGTTTGATTCAAGAGGAGCATGCACATTTGATGGTAAAATTGGGATATTCCCATTCACATACAAGGAAGCAGCCAAGAGAAACTCAAAAAACAGAAGCAAGGGTACAATGGTGACCAAGTTGGTTGAATCAATCAACCAAAAGGTTACAAGGAGCATGTTAATAGAGCAGATAGTTCCAGCAATCATGGCAAAGTGGCCACAAGAAGGTCAAGCACACAGAGTAATTTTCATACAACAAGACAATGCAAAGGCACATATAAATCAACAAGATGCAGCATGGCAACAGGTTTACAAACAACCAGGTTTTACATTCATCTTAGTGCAACAGCCACCAAACAGTCCTGATATGAACATTCTTGACTTGGGCTTTTTTAGGAGCATTCAATCTCTAATGCATAAAAAAATGCCTAAAGATATTGATGGAATGTTAGAGGCTGTGCATGGTGCTTTTCATGAGCTAGACCCTAAGACTCTAGCTAATGTATGGATGTCACTACAATACTGCATGAATGAAGTTTTGAAAGTTAAAGGGGGAAATGATTATGAGCTACCACATGTGAACAAGAAAAGGCTAGAGGCCCAAGGAAATCTCCCAACAGTGGTTCAAGCACCAATGTGGGCTGTGCAAGAAGCATGGGATGTCATTCATGCAAACAGAAATGGAGTGCATCCACAACCAGAAATGCAGGAAAACAGTATGGCAGTTGAAGCAGAAGAAGAAAATCAAGAAGATCCATTTGAAGAAATGAACTAAATGTAGGGCAAGTGTGGTTTTTTGTGGTGCAAATATTTTGGCAATCAGATTGTAAAACTGATTTAGCAATCAGAATATTTTGTGTATATAAAACTGATTTGGCAATCAGAATATTTTGTGTATGTAACAATGTAATGCAGTGTAAAACAGTTGTTGGAAATCTGATTTTTGGGAGCAAAACTGACTTGGAATGGAAAAGGTACTTAAAAGAATGCAATGCAGTGTGTAAAACAAGAAAAAAAAGTTAAAAAAAGATCTCAGAGCTCCTCATACATCATCAATGCATGCTCCCCTCACATTAAAACTAACAGCTCATGGCATGCCTAAGCCATTAACATGGCTGGCTTCCTTTGAAATGTCAGAGAAAATGAATCATCAAGGAACATGCATCTCAGTTTATAAAGGTTTCATCATTGATCAAAAAAAAAAAGAAAAAATGATCTCAGAGCTCCTCATTCATCATCAATGCATGCTCCCCTCACATTAAAACTGACAGCTCATGGCATGCCTGAGCCATTAACATGGCTGGCTTCCTTTGAAATGTCAGAGAAAATGAGTCATCAAGGAACATGCATCTCAGTTTATAAAGGTTTCATCATTGATCAAATGGAAAAAAAAAAACAGGAAAGCAAAACAACACAACAACAAAAGCAATCATGAGGTATGCAGATTATTCAAGGTCAGCATAATATAGGCAAGCATGAGGCAAGCAAGTGACATCACAATTGCATACGACAAAGGAGCATGAAACAGAGGCACAACATGCAACTGAGAACACAACTGAGAACACAACATCAAACACAAACACAAAAACAACACAATATGAAACCTAATCACAACTCAGAAAATAGCATATGAAACAGGAGCATCAAACAGAGGCACAACACACAACTGAGAACACAACATCAAACATAAACACATGAGAACATTGATCAAGGCAAGAAATTGCAGCACTCACAACATAATTCAAATGACAGTGGATAGCTCAGGGGACTTAGCTAATCATCCCCTAGCGAAACAGGGGGGAATTCATCATCCAGAGAAGGAGAATCAGCAGTGCTCTCCTCGGAATCAGGAGTCACTTCACCATCAGAGGAGCAAGAAGGACCATTCAGCTCAACAGGCTGGTTCACTGGGGGTGGGGGCTTCTTCACATATCGTGGAGGAGTTGGTTCCAAGCGCCACTGACTATATGAATGTTCCCCCTTGCAAGAAGGTCCCCACTCACAATTGCCCTCATCAGAGCAAAGAGGAACATATGATTCCATTGAGCTTGTGGGAGTATAATCAGCCCCAAAGATCTCATCAGGATCCATTAAGATTAGAGGAGCTGGAATCTACAAAACACAATAACACATTAGACATATGCCAAAAACCCAAAAACAAAACCCAAAAAACAGAGAAGTAAGAGTATATGTGTTCATGAGCCACTCACCAAATGATAGATCAGGGGAGATCACTTCAAGCAACCAGCATGCATGCACAAAGCACAGGAAAGAACAACTACCAATCGGTGGCCCAACAAACATGCAAAGCAGAGAACCGGTCAGGTTAAGCAAAACAAAGGGCCAACAAAGATCAATACAGGGTTGAGATGGAGAAGCTCACCAGAGGAGGAATAACGCACCACAGGAGGCTTAACAAGGCTCAATCCAGAGAGCACAAACCATGCATGCAACAACAAAGAACTCGAGTGAGATAAAGTTCCAAACAAAACTTAGAGTTGGATGCCAGAAACAGAGAAATCGAGCATGAAAACCAACAACTCAAGAGAGAAAAAACAACAGAGATGAGGAATCCAGCATACAAAACAACAAATCGTCTTTTACAAAGCACAACAACAACTCAAGAGGAGCGTACGAGATGGAGAGACCAACAACAAGTCAACAGTAATGAAAAAAAGTGTTACAGAGTAATGAAAACGCACCAGAGGAGGGAGCAAGGAGTGGATCCAGGGAGCAAGGAGCGCACGAGATGAAGCCAACCTTTGATGCCTCAAGCTCCAACCACACGTAACAGAGCCATCTTCAAGATCAACAAAGCCACACACATGGAAATCGCTCACTCAAGGCGAAACAGAGAGAGATGGATGCGAGAGGAGCAAGAATGAAGGAGCTAGGGTTGGCAACAATGGAGGAAGGAGCGTATGAGGAGCAAGAAGGAAGGCATGAAGCTCAACAATGGAGCTCGGCCAAAGGGGCTAGGGTTTTCAGCCGAGAGAGAATGGAGCAAGGAAACGGCGCACAACAATGAAATGGGGTAGGGTTTCAGCAATGCAAGGGGTTATATATGGGGGAATTGGGTTGCACTGAATGCCACAAATGGAAACCAGAGGCCCATTCGTATGCAGGGTGAATTGCGGCCCAAAAAAACGGCCCAAAAGCCCATCATCACTGATTTCATCCGATAGAAAAAAAAAAAAGAAAAATTTTGATTATTCACATCCTAAGTAATTTTGTGATTAATTGTGGGTAAACTTTTTTTAATGGTTGTGAATTTATGTATTTAAGGAAATGGTGAGAAATTAGTGGGGAAGAAGGAGTTGGTAGATATGGGTAATTGAGGTGTTTGCATAGGGGTAAGAGTGTAAAAAAGTTGTGATATAAATGGAAATATTTGAAAGATGAACAAAGTTTTCGGGACGCCCGAAACGGAAATACGGACAAATATTGTGGGACGGAGGGAGTAGTATATAACTGTACTTACAACACGTTAGTTACGTTACACCGAACGATTTAACAGATTACGTGATATGTTGTTCGATCAAATGAAACCCGTCTTTTTGTCAGGTGGATGGGCTGGGTAGGCCAGGTCCTGATAAGGTCCAATCACAATGGAACTAAGCACAGGCTCACATGTAACCTTGATATAAACTTGGACATGGTTTTTCAAATTCACCATTTGTGTTGACTTTTTACATGTTGTCTTTGGAGAATGTTGATTTCATTGCTTAATCTTGGTGTGAGTTTTACTTATTTCTAGAGAGTTTATATACTACATTAATTAGCAAAACAGACGATTTCGAATATGGCCTTTTTTCTCTACTCCGGTATGATTTCAATCTAGAGAGTTTGGAGATAAATGAAAGCTGACATTTCCAAAACACTGACTTGCAATTTCTTGCCTTGATCAATGCATGCTCCCCTCACATTAAAACTGACAGCTCATGGCATGCCTAAGCCATTAACATGGCTGGCTTCCTTTGAAATGTCAGAGAAAATGAGTCATCAAGGAACATGCATCTCAGTTTATAAAGGTTTCATCATTGATCAAATGGAAAAAAAAAAAACAGGAAAGCAAAACAACACAACAACAAAAGCAATCATGAGGTATGCAGATTATTCAAGGTCAGCATAATATAGGCAAGCATGAGGCAAGCAAGTGACATCACAATTGCATACGACAAAGGAGCATGAAACAGAGGCACAACATGCAACTGAGAACACAACTGAGTACACAACATCAAACACAAACACAAAAACAACACAATATGAAACCTAATCACAACTCAGAAAATAGCATATGAAACAGGAGCATCAAACAGAGGCACAACACACAACTGAGAACACAACATCAAACATAAACACATGAGAACATTGATCAAGGCAAGAAATTGCAGCACTCACAACATAATTCAAATGACAGTGGATAGCTCAGGGGACTTAGCTAATCATCCCCTAGCGAAACAGGGGGGAATTCATCATCCAGAGAAGGAGAATCAGCAGTGCTCTCCTCGGAATCAGGAGTCACTTCACCATCAGAGGAGCAAGAAGGACCATTCAGCTCAGCAGGCTGGTTCACTGGGGGTGGGGGCTTCTTCACATATCGTGGAGGAGTTGGTTCCAAGCGCCACTGACTATATGAATGTTCCCCCTTGCAAGAAGGTCCCCACTCACAATTGCCCTCATCAGAGCAAAGAGGAACATATGATTCCATTGAGCTTGTGGGAGTATAATCAGCCCCAAAGATCTCATCAGGATCCATTAAGATTAGAGGAGCTGGAATCTACAAAACACAATAACACATTAGACATATGCCGAAAACCCAAAAACAAAACCCAAAAAACAGAGAAGTAAGAGTATATGTGTTCATGAGCCACTCACCAAATGATAGATCAGGGGAGATCACTTCAAGCAACCAGCATGCATGCACAAAGCACAGGAAAGAACAACTACCAATCGGTGGCCCAACAAACATGCAAAGCAGAGAACCGGTCAGGTTAAGCAAAACAAAGGGCCAACAAAGATCAATACAGGGTTGAGATGGAGAAGCTCACCAGAGGAGGAATAACGCACCACAGGAGGCTTAACAAGGCTCAATCCAGAGAGCACAAACCATGCATGCAACAACAAAGAACTCGAGTGAGATAAAGTTCCAAACAAAACTTAGAGTTGGATGCCAGAAACAGAGAAATCGAGCATGAAAACCAACAACTCAAGAGAGCAAAAACAACAAAGATGAGGAATCCAGCATACAAAACAACAAATCGTCTTTTACAAAGCACAACAACAACTCAAGAGGAGCGTACGAGATGGAGAGACCAACAACAAGTCAACAGTAATGAAAAAAAGTGTTACAGAGTAATGAAAACGCACCAGAGGAGGGAGCAAGGAGTGGATCCAGGGAGCAAGGAGCGCACGAGATGAAGCCAACCTTTGATGCCTCAAGCTCCAACCACACGTAACAGAGCCATCTTCAAGATCAACAAAGGCACACACATGGAAATCGCTCACTCAAGGCGAAACAGAGAGAGATGGATGCGAGAGGAGCAAGAATGAAGGAGCTAGGGTTGGCAACAATGGAGGAAGGAGCGTATGAGGAGCAAGAAGGAAGGCATGAAGCTCAACAATGGAGCTCGGCCAAAGGGGCTAGGGTTTTCAGCCGAGAGAGAATGGAGCAAGGAAACGGCGCACAACAATGAAATGGGGTAGGGTTTCAGCAATGCAAGGGGTTATATATGGGGGAATTGGGTTGCATTGAATGCCACAAATGGAAACCAGAGGCCCATTCGTATGCAGGGTGAATTGCGGCCCAAAAAAACGGCCCAAAAGCCCATCATCACTGATTTCATCCGATAGCAAAAAAAAAAAAAAAAATTTGATTATTCACATCCTAAGTAATTTTGTGATTAATTGTGGGTAAACTTTTTTTAATGGTTGTGAATTTATGTATTTAAGGAAATTGTGAGAAATTAGTGGGGAAGAAGGAGTTGGTAGATATGGGTAATTAAGGTGTTTGTATAGGGGTAAGAGTGTAAAAAAGTTGTGATATAAATGGAAATATTTGAAAGATGGACAAAGTTTTCGGGACGCCCGAAACGGAAATACGGACAAATATTGTGGGACGGAGGGAGTAGTATATAACTGTACTTACAGCACGTTAGTTACGTTACACCGAACGATTTAACAGATTACGTGATATGTTGTTCGATCAAATGAAACCCGTCTTTTTGTCAGGTGGATGGGCTGGGTAGGCTAGGTCCTGATAAGGTCCAATCACAATGGAACTAAGCACAGGCTCACATGTAACCTTGATATAAACTTGGACATGGTTTTTCAAATTCACCATTTGTGTTGACTTTTTACATGTTGTCTTTGGAGAATGTTGATTTCATTGCTTAATCTTGGTGTGAGTTTTACTTATTTCTAGAGAGTTTATATACTACATTAATTAGCAAAACAGACGATTTCGAATATGGCCTTTTTTCTCTACTCCGGTATGATTTCAATCTAGAGAGTTTGGAGATAAATGAAAGCTGACATTTCCAAAACACTGACTTGTAATTAAAATGGAGCCGTTTTCCGAGCCAAACCTACTAAGACTTGGACGTGCGAATCCCATCACAATTATACCATCGAACCTAGTAAAACACTGAGCTTGAAAAGATGGAGACATGCTCGTAAATATCTTGGACAATGCTCGATCCCGATGTCGGAACTTTGGGAGATCATCAATGCGCTCCAAATTGTTTGGAATGAAGGATTTCGTTTTGTTGACATTGAGTCTGACTCGGCTTTTGTTATCAACCTGGTGCAGAAGAGTATTATCTCGAGTTATCCCCTTTCTAGCCTGGTGTTACAATACAAAGGCTTTATTAGACGTGACTGGAATGTCCGTCTTAATCATGTCTTTAGAAAAGTGAATTTTATCGCCGACACCCTTGCTAGACTTGCCTACTCTTACCCCTCTAGGCTGCCGTAACATTTTCAATCTGCTTTCGGACGATACAAAAGGTCGTGCTATGTCGCGGACTCTGCTTATTTCTGACTCTACTTATGCTTAATAAATTTTAGGGCTCCAGCCTTCCTGACCAAAAAATAAATAAAAAGAATCTTCATTCTTGGAAAATTAAAACATTCACACAGATTAAAGCGAGTATATAACTGTACAACACGTTAGTTACGTTACACCGAACGATTTAGCAGATTATGTTGTTCGATCAAATGAAACCCGTCTTTTTGTCAGGTGGATGGGCTGGGTAGGCCATGTTTGATAAGGTCCAATCACAATGGAACTAAGCACAGGCTCACAACCCAACTCTTTCCTTCTCACATGTACAATTTCAGGAAAAACGTTACGCTAGCTTAAAGTAAAAATGGCAGTAGTACCACATGAGCTTGCATTATACGGCCACATTATTCGAAGATAGTAATATATTCGGTGTGCGTGTGTAATTTGATCGAGCAGAAATGTCTGATACGTGGAACACAGCCACACACACACAGGACCATTAAGATTGCCCATTTGCATTTCTCAGTTTGTGTTTCTCACAAAGTTAAAAGCTGAAATTGGACCCCAAGAGAAGAGACCCTCTCTAATTCCGTGTTTGCACACCAACCCCGTCCGAGGGCTTACCTGCAAATAGTCACAGCAAACAAATTTGGTCCGCTAAAAACCAAGTACGGACCCGAGTTTAGTTTTTCCGTAAAACTGGACCGTGGATGAGCCCATGGGTTGATCGGTCAGTCGCACTCGGTCAGAGGAGCTACGATCGATGTTTACATGGAAAATACGTACACGAATTTGTGGAGCATGGAGCCTGATTCGGGTTGGGCGGAAGAAGACGGAACAAGCCAAGACCAAAAGACGAGGAAGAGAAGTCGACGACGAGGAATCGGAGGCCAGGTGCGAGAACTCGGGATGAAGGGGCCAAAACTCGCCCGAGTTTTGGGTGACTTTGGACGAGTTTCGGGGCCTTGCTCTCGGCCCTCAAAACTCGTGATGGGGTGGCCAAAACTCCCCCGAGTTTTAAAGGGTCACCCCGAGTTTTCAGGCGTACGTGGGATTTCGATGAGATTCCATATCTTTTTTGGGATATTTTGTTTCCTTAGAAAAATTATATCTTGTATCTCTAGTTTTCCTATTTATACTCGACTTGATTATTGTAATTATTGTGTTACTGAAAGAATATAGAGACATCTTGAAAACGAGATTGAGAGGTTAGGCTTAGGAAGAGTCCTTGTAAACCCTTGAATCCTCTGATCTAGTGGAGAATCCCTGACTTGATAGTGCCCCAGACGTAGTCCTTGGGACGAACTGGGTCAGCAATTGTTTGTCTTCTTTATCTTAATTTTGCTTTCTACTCCCTCTGTTTCATTGAATGTGTCATTTTAGCAATTTGCACATATATTAAGGAAGCTATTAAATGTACTGTTATATCCCTAATGATCACCTCACTTTTTTACTTTATTGAAAACCACTACTAATAAACTGCTAATGATTATAAGGGTAAATCTGTAAAGTAAATGCCAAAAATGTAAAAAGACATGTATTTTGAAACAAAATTTTAGAGCTAAAATGACACATTTTATGAAACGGAGGGAGTATATCCATTACTCCGTAATTTACATGACCGATCCGAAATTTTCCCTACAGAATTGAATGGGCAATATTGTATTCAATGTCCATCTCATTTCGGGATAATCTTGGATTCGCCCCTGGATCAACGTGTACAAAAAGATGGTTCGGCCCAGATTTCAGACCGGATCTGGACCGTTGAGTGGAGCCCTGAATTGTCAATATGTTGTAGATTTGGGGCCGATCTGAAAAAAAACTTACGGTAAGTGGATAAGGTTGCGGGCGCCGCCTGAGAAAGCCATGATTGCTTATAAATGTAGCAAAGGTGGTCTGTCTGACAATCCCCCCACTGTTCCCCCATTTCCTCTTCCTCTTTGCATTTCTTCTGAGTTCGATCTGGCTACGTACCACTATATGTTATAACACCTATATTATTCATACGTTAATGATCAAGAAACAAGAAACTAATGCATTATGTCGTACTTAGCCCCAAACGGACGTTGATTAGTACGCTCGAGAACAAGTATAGCTACGTATAGTACGACCATTTTGAAAAGTTTAATGTCAAACTATATATATAATTGAAAGCCTTTAATTAGTCAACCGCATGTACAAGTAATTAAGTTTTTGCCTCACCAAAAAAAAAATTAAGTTTTGTTAGGGGACGGTAAAGCTATACGTACACATCATAGGTTGGTTGATTGAATTGACGTCATGGTATATGATCGATGATTGATGAATGATACCTACGTTACTTAGCTTTAAGGAACGCTATAAATTTATTAAGACGACTTAGACGAGAAAGCATATGATATCAGATCTGAAAAGTAATGTTTTTATTATGGTTTCCAATATGTATATTGGATTGTGGAAAACAATTCAACTTCCAAAGATCGAACAGAGACGAGAAATTTTCAGACGTGCATGTGGATGGCACAGTTTATATTATAGTTTTATTTGTGTTCATGCAAGATCATATATACAATGATTTCCATCAAAATAATGTCGTACAATGACGATAAGCTTTGTTAAAAAAAGGTGCATATATATGTAAGTATACATAAATTCATGTTAGGGATTAAGAGAGTGTAATACTATATAACGTTAATTAACATATGCAAAAATATATATATCCAAGTTATGGTGAGTTGGTGACTAGGACAAATTTCAGCCAAGAAAAATGGCGACATCATTAATTGTGGAATGTGTGAACAGAAAAAGAAAAAAAAATCGAGAATTCGATGAAGGATTCAAAGTTAGTTTCACAATTTCAAGCTTGGGCATATTGATTTTTTTAAAAGTTTGTAGGATTTATTTCAAGTTGTTCGAATTAAGTCGAAACTCATTAATATTGGGCCTGTACACATCAAAGTTTTGGATAGGCCCAATTGATTGAATACGTACGTACCTCAGTATTCACTATCCAATTAAGCAGTCCGGATCATCTAGTACACTTTGAGATTTTTTTAAAACCTAATTTAGTTAAGTTAATTAACACAATTTTATCCAAATAGAAAAAATTACCAAATCAAAAAAGAATCTTATCATTCCTTAATCTTTTCTACCTAATCTTCTTCTCCCTCTCTCCTACCGCCGTTCAAGTGTATGCATTCGATTCTCACTGTACACAGACATGATCGAATCCAAATTAATATTTTGATTCTCTTCTCCTACCAAGTGTATGCATTCTTCTTTATTGTGTTGAAATTTACTGATTTTATAGGTTCAAATAGTGTTTGCAAATGGACTAATTAGTTTGGAAAAAAGAATATGATCTGCTGAAGCACATCAATATTTGTGTGATTTAGAGGCTTTGGGAATGCAAGCGGTACGCATGGATCACACATTCCTCTTTCAAGTAATTTATGTAGCCTTCATCAGTTTGTGTAAACATTCTATTTTTAGTGATGAATTACTGATTCTTGAAAGTGCTTGATTAATTTGGCTTCGATCATGTATATGTAGAGTGAGAATCAAACGCCTACAGTTGAACGCGGCAATAGAGAGGGAGAAGAAGATTAACTAGATTAGATTAAGGAAAGATATAAAATTCTTTTTTGATTTGGTAATTTTTTTCTATTTTAATAAAACTGTATTAATTAACTTAATTACATTAGGTTTAAAAAAATCTCCCCATCGAGCAATATTAAGAAGGAAATAGGCTAGGGGATGAAACACAAAGTACAATAGGTGATCCGGACTGCCAATTGAGTGCTACCGATCAATTCAGTGTGCTACTTCTGCCATGGCAAAATGAGATTGGAAGAATAGATATGTCACCCTCACCTTGCACGTTTAATTTCATATTTGTACGAGAAGACCTCCAATATCTTATAAACTATTGGAGTGTTACAATCTCTTTCACTAAAGTATTTGACGACTTTCTCAAGGCCTAAGAATCGCGCACTCTCTAGATCGACTAACTGCCGTCCGGGCCAAGTTAGTTTAACCCAAAGTCGGCTCTGAAATCATTTATAAGGTCTCGTTATTCCATGACAACACGAGAACTTTCTAGAAAATCTATCATCCCAATATTCCTCTCGCCCTTACATGCTTAATTTCATAATTTTTTTAATCTTCTTAAACTAAGAAAAGTAAGTGCGCTTATTAACTAGGAACATCTTAGTACATTATAAAGTATCGGTGTTACAAGAACTAAAGTCCATGCTTATCCTACTTCAGATTACATCCATTGGTTGACCACTTCACCATCATGTTTTTTTATAAGATAAGAATAAGGTCGTTATACTATTTGGACTCCCGTAGGATACAAAACGATGACCTTTACGGTACTATCCCAACGACTTAACCACTAAACCAAATGTCTAAAGGCACTTGACCATCATGGTATAAAATTATACAGTAGCTATTTTGCTCTCTTACTTTCTCCATATTTATTAATTTTTTATTCGGAAAAATGACTCAAAATAATCTCAAGTATCAACTTTCAACCAAAAATAATCCCAAGTTTGAAAATCATCACCAATAATACGAACTATAACAATATTAATCAAAAACGCTTTGGAAGCCTTTTCCGACGAGTTTTTCGGTGGAATAGATGATACGACGATCAAAAATATTTTAACCAAGTGTAAAATGTTAAGTTGTTATGTCGAATTTCCGATCTCCAAAGCATCGATTCCACCGAAAAACTTGTCGAAAAAGGCTTCCGAATCGTTTTTGGTTAATACTGTAATAGTTCAAACTTGAAATTATTTTTGGTTAAAAGTTGATACTTAGGATTATTTTGAGTCATTTTTCCTTTTTATTCTGTATTAGTTTTGTGAAATTCCGCCGTGTCGGTGTAAATTTAATCACTTCGTATATAAAGTCGGGATCCTCCTTTTTACCAAAAAGCTTAAGCCAATGGGTAGAGGTTTCACCTTATTTATATACTAGTGGTATTTGATCCTACTTTCCGATGTGGGATTCAATTTCTATCTCCAACAAATTTCTTTTTCATGATGAAAAAAATGGTTTATTCAAGAAAAATTCTCTTAGTAAACCAAGCCAAGATGAGTAAAATATATTATTCGAAAACCCGTCCTTCTTGTTGAACAATATATATATATATGCATGTCGGGCCACATTTACTCATATCTTTTTCTATTAGAGCACATATATATACATGATTATATAGAGCTGGTCAATAGATCGATCATATCTTAAGCTAATTATCATCAAAAAGAAAATAGTCAACAACCTCATGTTCTTGAGTACAACGGGGGTTAAAAGTGTGTGGACTTAAGTGCAAGTGCATGCATGATATATTGATATAAGTATATGAGAAATGTGGCTAAGCTTGGAACGGATCAGTACGTGGGCCTGTCTTCAAGTTTCAGTGCTCTGCTAAATAATTCTTCGGGATCTTTTACACCCTCAGCTTTTTCATGCTCGTGTATAAGTTTGGCCCCCTCCATCTCAGACACACTTCTGAACCTACATTATTATCGATCCATCTCACTTCAAATACATTTCATGCACCCTTCAATTATTGAGGAATCAATCATCACTCTAACACGTACGTACTCCCTCAATTAGGGTTTCCTTTGGATATATATTTTCTATACAAAAAATGTATATGCATTTTACCCACTTGAATTTACTCAACTTATACGCAAAAACGATCGATCTTATAAGTGTATGTTAATTATGAAGAGGTGTAGTACACATATGTGATGCCCAAAATTCCCAACACATGATACATGCAACGATCAAAACGTGTACAGGCTAGAGAGTCAATGAGAAATTAATAGTAGAATTGAATTGAGGTCGCCTTAATGTATGGTTCCTATCGTACATAATTAATAATGAAACATACCCTCCATGTATTGGTGATATGCTATAAGAATCCAAGGCACATATGCAAGTGCAACTTGATAGTACACTTTGCTTGTTTCAAAAATCAAAACTCGATATGGTACCATACATAACTAGTGTACCGATAGGTGAGAGGACGTTAGTGACACCAGTCGAGACCAGGTAAACAACACGAGTAAGAAAAGAATAGAGACTAAGAAAATCGGATTTTAGATAAGTTTAGGCTCAAACACCCCTCGAGGGTCCGGAGAGTGCCGCCTCTATTTCGATAAAAAAAAGATAAGTTTAGGCTCAAGTTAAGTGAGGCACTATGAAACGACATTAGATTTCGAGATGTGTATATAAATATTCATTGACGTTCTCTCCATGGAAAAATTATATATTCTATGGCTTGCATTCTCCACCACTCATATAAAAATCAAGCTAGCCCCGGCTCACCAATAACTACGTATGTAACCCCATAATTAATTATACATACACACATTTAATCATGCCACGAAGTACTATTCTTTCTGGGTCATACCATAAAAGTACCAATAGTGTATTAGAACTGAAATGAACAGAAATGGGCATTAGTCTTTTTGGAACAAACTATTTTATGACATCTTCTACAGTTGAACCCCATTGGCAGAGAGTACATTTTTTCTGCAATTGGGCTTCCTAAGCACATTTGCACGTGTACTCTTGACTTGTCTACTTAATCTAAATAAATCAACACGTAATTAATTATATTCAATAGGGGTTAAAACCACTAGATTAGTGTGTAAACCATTAGGCATTAGCTTAAATTTATGTGTAAGAAGCTAAATTGAACATTGTTCCTAAATAGTTAATGTGTTAGCACTCTATACATATAGATTATCAACTCACTAGATCACTAGAATTTAACTACGAATCAAACAGCCGACCCTTAGTTTTTCCAAACTAGATAAAAACATCAATACAAAGAGATGGGGATGCGCAATTAATATCTTAATCATGATTAGCCGATAAGCTTGGTATGACCATGGTCCATGGCTAGCTAGCTAGCTATATTATGGTTGCCTTGCCTATGCCTATAGATCTAATTAGTTAAAAACCATAGTGGACAAAGACGTACAATATAATTACTTATAACTGGTCACTCTTTACATAGAATCGTACTACCTCAAGCAATCAAATATATTCAACGTCCTTAATTTACTCAAACTAATCAAATCAAAGAGGAAAAGGAGGTTGCTCATCAACAAACTCACAAAAACCCCTACCAATACCACCTTGACCAAACCCACCACCACCGTCACCGCCGTACACCGCCGCCATTTGACCCTGAAACCCGACCCCGCCGCCCCACTCCGGCACCGGAGCGGAGGCCACGGTGGCGTATCGGGCGAGGCGGGCCCGGGCAAGGGCCAGGTCATGTTGGAGCTCGACCATCTGGCGCTGGAGGATCGCGATGGCCCCGATGCAGCCGTAGACCGGGTCGTGGAGTCGGGCCTCGGCCTCGTACACGAGCGAGTTGACTGTGTCCTCGCGCTGCTCCTCCGCCACGTCCACCAGGATCTTGCTCACGTTGCTGGCCCCGAACACCCTGTGCACGTTCGCGAACTTCCTCAGCTCGTCGCCCCGGAAGTGCGGCGCGAAGATGCACGCCGCCGTGCACCGCCGCTTCAGCAGCTTGCACGCCGCGCACGACGACCCCGGCCGCGCGTGTGCCGGCGCGTGCGTGTTACTATTAGGGTTCACGGCGGTCTCCATCATGGATAAGCAATAGTTACTCGATGGAAAACCTAGCTTCTTCAATTCTCTCGATCTAGCTAGACTCGATCTCTAAAGTTTTTTGTTTTAAGTTGGTGTGAGTCTCGATCGAGCACAAGGGTCTAGGCTTTAAAAATGATGGTTCAGGCTAGGTAGCTTTCCCTTTCGAAAATACTTAAGTGGTCGCTTTCATGTAGCGACCAGTTTGTCCCCTTCCTTTTACGTACAATAACATGAATCATTCATGTGGGCGTGAAATAAATGTGTATGTACGTTCGTATGTCTAAAACTCTTGTGTATTTTCAAAAGGGAAATCCTATGATCATTTTCAATGGAAATTTACTTAAATACAATGATTTTCTTGAATTCAAAGTATATTAATTGCGAAGTGGAAGCTAGCTACGTACCCAACACTTACACGTGTCGGGGCCCGAATTTGTGTAAGGCATGCTCCTCCTCTCACGTACAAATGTACCATTCACGCTCAATCTATTCGATTTCGATCGATCATTTGCTTTTCAGAAGCTAGTTCATGTCTTGGCTCTGTGGTGCAACATAGAAGAGACCGTGTAAATATAAAATGGAAACGACTATATAACCATGCATACTCATTGATCATATGGAAATTTTATTATTTTGGAGAAGTGAAATAGAGGCTTCGAACCAAAGGACCGTGTAATAAAATGTACCCAATTCTCTCTTTTATAAAAAGCATGCACATGCACATAATATAACTAATCAACTTTCTTATGACTACTCATCAATAAGGAAATCCAAACTCGACTACAACTTCATAAGTGTTGTTATTGCACGTCATCCACTATTGAGAGGTCCAAATCTTACTCCAATATAGACACAAATAAATCGGTTTGACATGTAATCACATAACCTATGGTCCTAAGTCCTAACGAAAACACTACGTACATAATAATGTGTGTTATCGTAATTTCCACACGTTGTAGTAGTGCGATTATACTGAGATGAGGTCATTACTGTTGTCAAAGTTACTAAAATTATACGAATTGGAAAAGGTATGTAACAATGTTAATATTTGCAAGCTTTAATTTGTTCTTCTTTGCCTTTTTTTACAAAAGTTTGTCGCTTCTGCATTGCCTAATATTTGGACATGCATGATATATCAATCAAAAGAAAGTAGTAGAGAATATTGAGATCACTAATTCACTTGTTTAGTTGTGAAGAAGATAAGAATTTGACGTAACATAAAAATGGAAAAAGTTGCACGGGTCTATGTATATAGTTCACTTTAAAAATCCGGTTAATGATGTTGATAAGGAGCTATAGGAACCTAGCAATTCAAAGCCTATTACCATAGGCACTTCTCTATGTTTGCCATGTTTTAAAAAAAAAAACTCACCTTCAATCTCCATCTTCCAAGGTAGTGTTATTACTTTTGAGTGCATCGTACTTTTCATTAGTAACATAACATGAATGGAGTCACGTCCTACATGATTTTATACGTCGGTCAATATCTATGATTTACCCGAGATCGATATGAGACTAAAGTTACTTATAATGTACGTCCCTAGCTAGCCTACTAATCTATGTATTGTTATAAAGTGACTGAGCCTTAACCGAACCGAACAGAAACTGATACTATACGGTTTAGATTTTTGTTTAGAAGTTTTTCAAAATTTGATTTGGGTTTGGTTCATAATTTTCAATAGGATAACTCTTACATTCATCTCGAACCAAGAGAATTGGAACCAAACTTAACCAATTCAATTTGCTTTTGAGTACGGTTTGATTTGATTCGGTTTTGATCCGTTGCTCAACCCTATTCCCATGTCCCATGACCCAAAGTTATTTGCTCCCAAACCCGGAAAGCAGTAGATTTGTATCAACGGAACAAGTCGAAAAACACAACAACGAGAAAGATGGCACAAACCGAATAACTTTTCTCGATACTAAAAAAGCATCTTAGCTAACGACCTTGATTTTGAGCATTAGGAAGGATTCGACCGCATATCGTCCACCTTCTAAGATGCACACTGAGTAGGATTGCTTATGGGAAGTAATGAGTTAGACGCATAGAAATGAATAGAAGAAGAAAGTGTTGGTATGTGGTTTATCTCACGTATATTAAGCGTAATTTGGCAAGTCGATCGATGACAAAATGGGCTGCACAATTTATGAATACGTACAAAAATAAAGAGGGAAAGTTGTGTTGGGATTGTGATTGATCCCAATAACGATCCCAAGTAGTTTTGATGATGATGGAACACTTGTGAAGTATTTAATATGTTTGCTAAGTGTTTCAGGATCAATTAGGACTAATTGAGCAAGAAACAAAAGCAGGAATAACCGACAGGAACAACCAAGGAAACAAGAGAATAGCTGAAGAGCTCGCTGATTCTTGATGGGATCATCATGGGATCAATGCAAAGGCCTGAAGCTATTTATGGAAGGTTGGATCAACGCGTAAGCTGTGCACTATATAAGGAAACACGCGTGGATGGATTGGTTGAATCAATTAACGTGTCTTATGAAGATTTGTGAGATATGTTAGTTGGAGGAAGATTTTATCTTATTTCCCAAGATAAGATAAAATCTGATTTGGTTAATATTTATATTTTTAGATAGAATCTTTCTAGCTATTAGTATAAACTAGCTTAACCTGTCGTGCCATGCACGACTATTATCTTTAAAAATAATAGTCGTCCATGCACGACTATTATCTCTAAAAAGAGTGATATGTTTTTGAAATTCGATCATATAACCCGAATAATATGACATATTAATTACACTTTTTTATATACTTTAATAAAACCTTATTATAAGAATATACATTGATATTTTACTTACAATTTTTATTATATATTAATAATGATTTAAATATAAAAAAATTATAATGTTTCATCATTTGATAAATTTGATAAAGTTTATTATAATATAATAGATTATGTAGGAAACCACAATTTTACTTGTATTCAAAGAAGTAGGTTGAATCCATTATTTAAAGATTTTGCTTGATTTGTATGCGAAAGAGTTTTCCTTATGTTTGACAAAAGTTTTGTTATATAGATGAGAAGAAATTCAGTAAATAACTTTTATAATGCAAAAATATAAGTTATTTTTTTCAGATGTGAGGTAAGGTCGAAATTAACGTGGAGGTTCAAAAACGACCATATATATGTATATTAGAAAAATAAGAGGTGTTTATATAATTTATAATAATTGAGGGATTCTTATGTAAATAAATAGAAATTATCAAAAGATATGCATGCTTATCTATAATTTGACTAAAAAATCAAGTTTATTATGTAGATAGAAAAAAAAGTTAGCAAAATATTTGGTTAAAGTATTTATGACCATAGTCCCGTACCACCACTTTGTTTAATACAAATTGTCAAAATACCTAGATATCACGTTAGAAGTTGTTAAAAGAGATGTTTGCTTATATACAAATTTTAATAGTGATTAAGAAACAACGTGATTTATGTGTTTTGTGTTGCATGTTATTTGTCTATCTTTTATAGAAAGAAATTATAAAGATAGATAATATTGTTTCAAAGATAGATATTAGATGAGTAAGAGAAAAGATAAAATTAAAGTTTAGATAATTAAGTAAAATAAAAAAAATATAAAGTTCTTAATATCCATTTAAATTGATTACCAAAAATATAACATGATTAAGAAAAACATTAAACTCAATAAATAAAGTGGGGCCAGAATCAACGTGGTGGCTCAAAAACGGTCGGCTTTTATAATATATATTGATAGGAACCATGTACTAGGTTAATTTTTACCCAAGCTTAGAGATTCAATTGCTGAGTGCGATTGAGAGAGAGGAGAACACACGGAGACTTTAATCGAGTTGTGTACGAAGATTAAAGGTGTGGGTCGAGTTTACATTGTCGAGTTACAAGGAGTGTCCGACGCTGAGGGATCGAAGTCTGGAGAATAGGAGTTGTGTACACCTAGGACTAAGATTCGCGTTTGTAAGTTCACACTTGGTAATAACAATTGTAAATTTGATTTGGAATTGCTTGTGTTCATCTTTACTTGTTTGAATCTTTTTTATTCCGCTGCCCAGTTCGTTGATCCCTCTAGAGGATCAACGTTTGTATTCTCACACACGTAGATCCTACAAGTTGAGTGACGATACTCGTCGTTTTGCTGTTGTAGCCAGATGAAGTGACAAGCAGTGGGCCGCCCCCCACGTGGTTCTAGCCTTTTCTACTTGGCAATTGGCCTTCAATTCCCTAACTAGCTAGTTCGTACTCAATCTCATCTCGTAGCCATTTTTTCCACACTAGCCACCAATTTTAGGGGAAAATGAATAGTGTTATAACTTCTTGAAGATTAGTATACATACTCTGCGTTTGGCACATCGGCTCACTGGTTGAGCACTCATAGTAGTATCATGAGGTATCGAGTTCGAGACTTATTAATCTCCCAAAAAGTCTAATATATGTGATGCGGTTCGTCATACATTAAGTAAGATTATTCTTGTAATGATAATATTGTTGGTAAAACTTTATAGGCTCCAAACCAATATAAATGTTAAGGGCTATAATGAATATACTACATTTTAATCAAAATTATGTATAAAAATATGTGTTTGTCTGTCATTTGAAAAGTAAAATGATAAGGAATTTTGAATGTAGTAAATTTTTTGAGGGTTCTAATAAATAAGAATTTTTTTGTAATATTTTTTTATATATCTTTTTAAATGGTAATGCCATATGTAGTGAAGAAGAACTAGGAAATAAACTCAAAAATGTCTTGACTAATAATTGAATACGAGCTTCAACCAAAAAAAAAAAATTTGAATACGAGCACCCTCTTCTTAAGGATGGGCCGGAACAATCGGCCCACTTACAAGCCCATTTAGGCCGACCTTGAGATCCACGGCCCACTTCAGTAACTCTGCACACTCACAAAAAAGAGAGAATATTTACGCCCTTGCAAATTTTTGGCAAGACAAAACGATAAAGGAGCCAACAAAATTCAAATTATGTCTTCTCTTCTTCTCCACTCTCACTCTCCAAAACCCCAATTTCCCCCTTTCCTCCCCAACCAGCCTCCAGAGCTTCCTCCCCTCCAACAATGGCGACCGCCCCTAACACTGACCTCTTCTCTTCCATCATCTCCGAAATCAAAGCCTACACCGGCAACGATCCCCTCCTCCCATGGCTCCGGTATTTCCCCCTCTCAGTTTCCCCCTCCTTTAAATCCCCCATTGCTATGAAATTAATCGGATTTCTGTTTCAGCGGAGTACGGAACTTGCGAGAGAACTTGCCTCGGAACCTCCTCGCCGAGAAGATGCCTCGGTTCCTCCAGAAGTGCGCTCAGACATTCGAGTCCGATCGCCGATATCGCAACGATTTGAGGTTCATTCGCATTTGGCTCGAACTGGTAAGGGCTTTTCAATTCCAAGTTTCTAATTTAGGTTTTTTTTGCCTGATTTGCTCTACACTTGGTGGATTGCTCTTCTTGGCTCCTGGTTGCAATTGAATTTGTGCTTTTGGATACTAGATGGACTACGTGGATGATCCGAAGGCGATTCTGCGAACTATGGAGAAGAAGCGTATCGGTGTCATGCGATCTTTGTTTTACCAGGCGTATGCGCTTTACTATGAGAAGGTGAAGAAATTTGATGAGGCTGAGAACATATACCGTTTAGGAGTGCAGAAGTAAGTGCTTGAGTACTTCAATTTGACTTGATGAGTGATGATATTCTCATGTTTGCAGTCTTCTTCTGTAGGTTAGATTAGGCTAATTGGAAAAGGCTTAAGAAACCACTTCGTGGGACATGAAAACCTTTTCTAACTCTCATTGACAAAGTAGAAGCATTGTCTTTTATTATGTGGAACACACTAAATATGGCTCCAACTTAGCAAGGGATGGTAGATAGAGTTATTTAGCATTATGGAGGAATTTGATATCTACTCTGACTAGTGTACCAATCCATGTATCTGAAGAACAAGGTGTGGAGGAGTTTAAGCCCACCAATTTTTGAAGACCAGGCTTGTTGGCCTGAGAATTAGGAAATATGGACAGTATTTATGCAAATACTATGACCTGGGCTGGGATTGGCTAGTTTGCTAGGCTCAATCCTACTGATCAGTGTAAAATCTCCGGAAGAAAATGTATGTAAGATGACCTGGGATTGACACACTAAAAGTTTCTGTTAATAGTTAATAGTAAGATGATTACTCATGTATGATCCATGAGAGGATTTGTGTGTATGTTTCTGAACAGGAATAATATTAGTTGAGGCTAAACTGACAAAGTGGCCTCTGTGCATGTAAAGCCTTGCAGAGCCTTTGAATGATCTGCAGAAATCGTATGAGAAGTTTCTTCAGCGCATGGAGCACCATAAGAGCAAGATAATGCAGGTTAATTCCCTAAATATGCCTTTGAAAATAGAAAGTCATTTTCTTCTGTATCAATTCTAAGTTTGATCACTTGTGATACTCGTTACAGCGTCAGGAAAAGAGATCTTCTAGAAGACCTCTGTCTGATAGAAGCGGTGCTGATACAAAGGCTGCCTTTTCTTCCCCTGAGGGTTCCTCGTCCAGTAAAGAGCATGATACAGTTGTCACTCCATCCGAGGAACTATCAAATGATTCTGATGCATCTAGTAGTGATCAAATCAACAAATGTGTCCATGCTGATAAGGTAAAGCAGCTAGACCATTTGAAAATAAAGCAGTCTGAACCAAGAACTTTACAGAGGGGGGATACAGTTATTATGAAATTTGTGGATACTGCAATAGTTAGAGAATCTGAAGCAGAAGATGCATGTCACCATGGATTGGTTGAACCGACCATAAACATGAAAGAGGCCATGAATGCCATAAACGACATGTTTAGAGAACCTCTAGAACCAGCACTTGCTACCAGGAGACCGCACAAAAGCCGGCCAGAAGTATCTCAGAAGTCAAACAGTGGATTTGAGGTGTTCATTGATGATAATTTAGAAAGTGGGGTGAGGTCCTCTGACCAGGAGGATGGAACTTTAGCTCCAAACCCTAGCCAATCTAAGATACAGCAACCACTGCAGGAAACATTTCAGATATTTGCTGATGATGAAGCAGATTCAAGTGAGTTCCAATTATCTGCTGAAAAGTCTCCAGCTTGCTCACAGGTTGACGGCTTCCCGTTCCTAAGGCCTGATGATCAGCAGTCAGACTCTTCAAATGATGCTAAAATGGAGAGAACATCTAAAACAAAGTTTAGAGAGGATACAGTTGTTCATAGGTTTGTGGGATCCACCATTTTGGATGATGATGCAGAGGTGGAAAATATCTGCCACCATGGATTAGTTGATCCAACTGTGAACCTGAAACAAGCTATGGATGACATTAATGATATGTTTGGCAAACCGATAGATTTTGTTAGAATGACTAGAAAGAAAAAGTTAGCAGCAAACGCTTCGCTGAAGAAGGATTGTGGTGGATTTTCAATACTACCTGATGATGATTTAGTTGCTGAGCAAGGTCCAAATGGATTTTCGATTCTTCCCGACGATGACTTGGTTTCTGAGCAAGGCCAGAATCAAAATCCAGCTCCACTGAAGAACTGTAGTGGATTTTCTATACTGCCTGATGATGATTTGCCAGGTTCATCTTCTGGAAATGGTAAAGGAGGACAAGACCTCTGTGAGCAAACCGTTTTCACAAAGATGGCTATGGATGACATCAATAAAATGTTTGCAGTGCCTCTGGACTTCTAGAGACATGGAATTTGCTGGCTTATTGTACGGCTTGCACTTAATTAATTGATTTCATGTTGCTGATCTTTTGTCAAAACTGAAATCAACACTAAGTTGATCAATGCTTTTGATTGATGAATTTCTGTTTTTGGGTTTGTACCCATTGCAGTTTACTTTATTGAGTTTGAGCCACTACAATTCAAAGTATGCCATTAGAAGATTTGAAGAAACCATTCTCATATTCAGATGGCAGAGAGCAAGGTACATAGGTGAATACACATGGTGAATGCAAACCAAAAAAGATGAAAAATGAACAAATAAAATCCAACAACAATTTTGACACAAAAAAATGGGACACAAATCAGTAATACTTTGGAGGGCAGTGTTCAGAGCGGAAAGCCAAAGGACCAGCTTCATAAATCACAGCCTCATAGTTCTTCGAAACCGTCCTCTTATTCTCATACCTAAAAGAAGCTCCATTGATACCGTAGTTAACATTAGTGAAGACATTGCAATCATCAAGTGGAGAAGACACCAACTTGACATCACAAGCCTGAAGAGGATGATCCAACAAAGGGTGCTTCATGTCAAACCCTTTGAGCTCAGCATAGAAATAGCCCTCTTTCGTGGTCTCGAAAACCTTGTAGAAGGTCACTCTGTCCTTGAAATTCCTGCAGATGACTCCTACCTTAGCGCCTGCAATGGGCTTGGCTTCATTCAGAGACCAGGTGCCTGTGTACTTGCAGTTTTGACAGTAGATCATGCCTTCGACAACGACGTCTATGTCTTTCGTTGCGTATGTTTTCTTGATGTGGTGGTGTTTTGGAGCCGGCTTTGGAGTTGTTGTTGGTGTCTCTCCATAGGAGTTTGCAACAGCAGAGGAGATTAAGCCCAGAAGAAGAATTGAGAATATGACAAGTGATTTCTTGGCCATTTTTTCTTTTGTTTTCTTTCTTCTGTCTTTTTTTGGTTGTTTGTAGGAGGGTTTGCAATGGAGGCTAATTTGAATATGTTCAAGTATTTATAGCATTGAGAATATTTTTTGATGGTGGATTAGAGGAATTAGTTGACGTGGGTGCTACTAATATTGCATGTCAACCATGAACATAATTTATGCTTAAATTTTTAAAAAAGCCCTTTGAAATGCAGGCCAGAAATTTTGTTTTATTGGTCGGTTGTCCTGAAGAAAGCTTCTGTTGTATACGTGAAGGCCACCATTTTTTGGGTTCCAATTTCTTTTCTTTTTTGTTTTTGATATGTGAGGCTTTTAAGATTAATCAGGATTAGAATCAAATGGTCAATAATTTGCATCTTCACGTGGTCTTATTGTGAGTATATCATTGACTTCATTTGCTGTCTTTGGTTCCGGATTGTACATTTAAAAACAGTTTTGTAGCATGTAACATGTAGAGTTTAAACTTCAAACCTTCCATGTTCCAATACATTACAAGAGACTGAAGGGAGTACCAATCAAGTAAGATTTTTCCGAGCTTTGCGTAGATTTTTGAAATACTCTTAATTACAGTGAATATTTTCCAGATACCCATCTGTTAGATTGTATTTGGAGTTTCAGTTTGATATTTTGGAAGGTCAAACTTAGAGGTAAACCATGAAAATTTCAGGTAAATTTACCTCATGTATGAAAGAAACCATCTGTGCTTATTAATTTATTTCTGAGATGTAGATTGTTGCCTATGGTAAGCAATAATGATCTCATTAGTTCTTACTGATTCTGTTAACTACACAGACAAGTCCATTCTAATCCTACTAAAGACAAAGTGGAATGCTCAATAAGCTTGCAAGTGTGTTTTACCACATGTACACATAATGTAGTGCAACTTAGACACACCAACTCTCTATAACTCCAACTCAAATTACAGATACAACATACTTATTCAGTCTGAGTCTGTTGCACCATATTTTCACATCTTTACACCAAACCAAAAGCATCATTATCTACACACCAACTATAGCTCATAGCATCATATAATTAGTAAAATTAAGAGCCTTGTGAATGTGACAATGACAACCCGGTATCCGTCTACCACAGAGACATTCTGGGTGCTGCTTTCTCCGGCAATATACCCGTTATCTCTTCCAATCTCAAACTCAAATCCGCCATTGTTGGTCTTCCATTGGAATCGGTAAGAACACATGTTTTGATCACTTCACCAATCGTCTCCAGCTGATCGGCATCAAAATGTCTTAACATGGGATCAACGTATTCATCGAGAGGCCTCTCACCTCTCAAGTACTCCAAAGCCCAACCACTGAGTGAGGCATTACTCGTAGAGTGAGGCGTCTTTCCTGTCATCATTTCAAGCAAGACTAGCCCGAAGCTGTAGACATTATCCCCCGGCTTGATTTCTGATGAACTTGTGGTGGTGGTTGGCATTGGTCTTGCAGCTAGAGCCACCTCGTTCCAGATCCCAAAATCCGATAGCTTTGCTGCGTAGTCTTCTGAGAGATTCACGGCGTAGGGGGTGAGATCTTCGTGTGTTGCACCCGGGTTTAGAGCGTGCATGTGTTCTAGGCAATAGGTTATTCCCATCATGATTCGAAGGCGATTGGTCCAATCTAGGTGCTCTGATTCTCTTACTGCAAGGAAACAACAACGGCAATAGCCAAGTAGTAGGTGCTCTAATTAATTGGTTGAATTGAACTTTTAATACTATATTTGGGAATGGAGTTTAAAGAGGTGATTTGATTTAGGCATGAATCTATGTTTTTGATGCACATACCATGTAAATGCTCGAATAGAGTGCCACATGGCGCGTACTCAAAGACTAACATCCTAGTAAACGGTTTGTCTTCTTCGCAGTAGCCGAGGAGGTTGAGGAAGTTCTTGTGGCTGACTTTTGACAGTTTATCAACCTATAATCAGTAACAAAATGAGTTACTGTTTTATCTTTTTGATAGTACAAGAGGCTTTTGGCTGTTTCAATTTTGGTCTGTTTGTTTACCTTTTCCCTAAACAGCGTTTGCATGTCGTTCGACCATTCCTTTTTGTGATTTACAGTGTAGGACAATACAGCTATTTCGGCTCCGGTTGACAAGGTGCCTTTGTATAACTTTCCAATTGACGAGGAACCGATCACGTTGCTGAATTCTTCACAGGCAGCTTCCAGCTCAGGTCTCTTAAGAATTGGGATACCTGAAAATTTTAAAACAGATTAAGTTCATTTAATAGAATCAGGGTTTTCTACTCTTGACATACAAAATCAAGTAAAAAGGCCAGTAACATATCAGTACTCTTTGGACAATGCACTTAATATTGCTTAAATGCAGACTAGCAATAAAGTCCAGTGTGGAAATTTAGCTACACTGTATCAGTCTTGAAAAGCAGTATGGAATGTGAGATTCTGACCTTGATTGGGTCCAGTGTCAGTGATACCGCGGCTGAGGATTTCATTTTTATCATCACCTAAAATATGCATGTTTTTCCCTCAGAGATGAAACTTGAAAAAGTATAAGATTTTGAATTAAATCAGTACACTGAAAGGGAGATTATTTACCATTTGCTTGGGACCTCTGAATCCGTCCACTCATCCCTGTTCTCCATGGCCCAACAGTGGCGATCTTCTTGCGTCTCCAGATGAATAGGGCCACAATTAAAGCAAGAAGTAAGAGTGCGCCAACTGAAGCTCCAATTGCAATGAATTTTGTTTGGTTGTTTGTATTTTTAGCATCATGGGAGGATGGGCTAGGTGGCGGAGTTTCCGAGCCTGATGTTGTTGTTGTTGTTGGTGGTGGTGTTGGTGCTGCTGCATGAGGTGGTGGTGGTGTTGGTGGTTTTATTACTATCGGGTCTAATTCTGATGGTGACTGCGGTGGCGGCGGACCATCTTCGTTAAATGGACCTTGTCCAACTGAAATGGCCTGCTGTAACTCTCTGCGATGCATGTGATCTTTTGTTTGATGATCACACCTTGCACAAGATATAAGTTGTTACCATGACATATATTGCCTCTATTCCTAAGGAAAACCCACTAGCAAATAACTGATGTGCAACAGATGACAGCTTCACAATGTAAGGTGTGTCACTGAGCTGATCAAATAGGCAACATAAACTAGACTATCAAAAGAAAAGAAAAAAAACCTCAAAATCCATTGCACTTTTCAATTTTTAGTTTAGAATTATGTCATCACAATACCTCATAAAAGAATGAGATAATGCCTTTGTATGTTCCGCAACACAAGACGATTTGAACTTAACATCGTATGAGGAGTCTTCACTGATAGCACTTAGATCACTCTCTTCCACTTGAACTTCAGAAATCATCATAAGTTGCTCAACTTCATGAGGTATGTGACAGAACTGGCCATTGTTATCTAACAGACTGCAAAATTAATCACAACAGAAGATCTGTAACTTCCAAAGGCAGTGAGTTTTAGGTTCAACTAGATCACACCATCTCATGGCAACACAACTTACAGTACTGCAACATTGTTTCCCCATTCATGGGGCAAAGTTCCACCGAAGTTGTTGAAACCCAGATCAAGAACTTCCAACTCTGTCAATCCGGTAAGCTCTTCAGGGACTGAACCCGAAAGAGAATTGTTTCGTAATACACTGCAGATCAAAAAGCTCTAGAATCACAACAATGGAAGCGAAAATGTAACGAAAACTACATCACTTGGTTCCTTTCTATATGCATATAGCAGAAAAGCAAAGTGAACTTCTTACATCAATTTTATGTGAGTTAGATGGCCAAGTTCAGGTGCCAGCGTTCCGGCTAGACATAGATCTTTCAACTTCCTGAAAATTTCTCATTCAGATTACACCATCATATAACATAGCATAAGACTAAAACATTGCTTGGCTTCTATAGTTTTGCTTCCTGTAACTTTTTATGTGAGCTAGATGGCTAGCTCTGTGCTTATCAAAGTTGATGGTGCCACTAATGTGGACTCATTCTTCATTGTTCATATCTCAGGCTACAACCTGACCAGAGAGATTGGGTTTTGTGTGTACTACAATGGCAACACAGATTCAAATACCTCAACGAACATTGTTCAAATGTTACAAGTCATTATGGCGTGCATCTTACTTTTAATTTGCCTACTTATGTTATGTGATCATAGTACTGAAACATAATAATGAAGAAGAGAACTTACAAGGATACAACATGGCCATCAACACAGTCTACACCATACCATGAACAAGGATGGCTCTCTAAGCTATTCTGCTTCCAAGTCAACAATGCCCCAAATGGGTCATTCTCAATTCTATCCTTGAACCTCAACAAAGCCATCCCTGTTACATTCAATTTCCAACCAAACAAATTTCAAAATTGACTAAAACTCAATTCCCCGCTGATCCCATATCAAGTTTGAAACTTTATCCATTAATCACCAAGTGCTAAGCAATAAATTATGGTATTTTTCTTTCATCAGGACCATTAAAGAAAGAATCTTGGCACCAATTAGACAACAGAATTAGCAATTCAAAGCAAAAAAAAGATATATTACTCACCTTCATCGTTAAGAGAAACAACCCCCAAACTCTGTAATAAAAAGCTTGCTATGCCCAGCTGCAGAATTCTTCTGTAACACCATAAACCCTCCAATTTCATTTTTATTCACTATAAATAATCCTTCTTTTTCTCTGCAATCAGAAACTCAAAACTAAGAACCCAAGTCGAGTCAACTCGCACAACGACTAATGCAATAGAATTCCGGCGGGTGGCCGAGGAATTGGGTGGTGGAAACGACGGCGTGTTGTAGGTAAGGAAAGTGGGTGATGGAAAGTTTGAATTTTGAACAGGCAAAGGCCATCATCATCTGATGATGATGATGGTGATACGACAAGTAAGCGAGGTGATTGGAAAATGGGGAAATTTTCAAACGCAAAGAAGGGAATAATAATAAAATGGGCAGTGGCATCCTCCGGAGACGACTTGAATGGCCGGAGTCGCTGCCATGGGTGGGGCCCACGACGGCTGCCATGGGCGTGGCCTAGCTAGACCCCGTCAAACCAAAGTCCTCCTCCAAGGTCACGATCAAATACAAGCGTAAAAAAAATTCTTTTTCTGACCAAAAAAAAAATACAAGGGTAAAAAAAACTTTCCACATTGCTAACATACCCAACAAATGTATTCTCAAAAAAAAAAAAAAAAAAAAACATACTTTAAGGGGAATTTGCTATGCATTTGTGTCCATCTCGATTTAACATTTGAACATGACATTTTCTTCGAATAATTTTGAAAGAAGAATTTTCTATCATCTTCCGAATAAATTGCAGTACTAAGTTTGCATCATTGACTTTTCTTTTTTTGAGCTCATCATTGACTTTTCAAATGTATTCGACTACGTCGATATCAAATATTATGTGACCTGTTCATAATATGTGAATGTGAATATAAGACCTTATTTAATTTTATTTATTGTGAGACGGGTTTATCAAATTCACCAAAAAGTCGTGTACCCAATGATAGTTTGACTTAACATAACTCAACTTAATAATCCTATAGTTTTCTAAATTAGTAGAAATTAATTTTGCTCCTATAACGTAGAAATTTATATCTTCTACCGAAAAAAGAAGAAGAAATTTAATTTTCACGGTCTGTCATTTCCTAACCATTCTTTCCTTGTTGATGAATTCCAACCATTATGATTTGGCTTATCCATACATGGCATCTTAGTTTCCAATAAAAAAGTTAGGTTCGACTTTAGCATAATTAAGTGATGTCAATGTTAGGTGGTCATCACTTTAATAGCTTCTGATAGGATGATCATTCTTTACGCTACTGAAATTTAAGGTTAATGTAGTACAACATGATCACTGAGCTAAGCCCACTGGGTAATACGGGCCAACAGTAGGGCTGGGCAAAAATAACCGGATACCGGTTAACCGAACCGTATAACCGGTATCCGAAAGCCTTTTTCGGTTAACCGTGACGAGAATAACCGGAAAACCGGTTATGATTAACCGACCGGTTTTTTAAACTGGTTAACGGTTCGGTAATGGTTAGTCATATATTTTCAACCGGTTAACCGTTAAACCGTTTAATAAAATATTAATATATATTTTTTGAAAAAAATAATATAAATAAGTTAATTTGATAGTATTAGGCTTTTTTAATAAAAGATATATTCTACATTTTTGCAAAAATAAAAGATATATTCTATACTTTCTTTTCTCTGAATACCCGGTCCCTTAGCTATCTTTCTTTCTCAGCCCCAAATTTCCCAAAACACCATCTCCTTCCCGAACTCCTCTTTACCTAGATCTGCAGCCGCCCTTTACTCGCCGGCCACCAACGACAGCAAGCCCGCGCCGCCCACACTCGACGGCAACATCCTCACGCCGCCTACCTGCTCCCTCTCTCTCTCTCTCTCTCTCTCTCTCTCTCTCTCTCTCTCTCTCTCTCTCTCTCTCTCTCTCTCTCTCTCTCTCTCTCTCCTCTCCTCCTTGAATTAGAGGCTATGCCTTTAGAAGAAGGTTAGTGTATTATATCTTACCTTCTTTTCTTTTCTTATTTATATTGTCTAACTCACTATTTTGTTGTGCTACTGTTTATAACTTTTAGGCATGAGAAAGATGATGTTAGAGCAACCGTTAATTGAAATCGATGAGGCTATGAAAGAATTAACCGTCGATTGAAATCGATGAGGCTATGGAAGAATGAAGAAATATGTATTAGTGTTTTGGGATTAAGTTATGTATTTTGATCTTAGTGATTCCAACAATGTTTATTCCAGCAACCGTTTATTTATGAAACCCTTAGTGATTCCAACAATGTTTATTCCAGCAACCGTTTATTTATGAAACCCTATGTAATTCGATCGATGCTTTGATATATAATCCAATTATGTATTTCAACAATATATTCGACTACGTGTTTTGATTATATATTTCGATATTTATCGGTTAAAATGCATGTATTTAAAATGAATAATTTCACTTTCAAATAACGGTTAACCGACTAACCGACCGGTTTTCATGGTTAACCGATATCGGTTAACCAGTTCTTAACGGTTCGGTAATGGTTATCATAATATAGTAACCGAATATCCGGTTAACCGAACTTCCGGTTACCCGTCTGTGCCCACCCCTAGCCAACAGTGCTAGCTGACGAAACCCAGCAAGTCTTTTTCCAAAAGTTTGGTTTTAAGAAGAAAACCTAATCAGAAAATCCATACAAAAATCATGCAAATGGAACAAGTTATGAAAATCGGTCCCAATGGATCACATCCAAAAACAAAGATTTTCACATCAAACACATAACAACCAAAAATTGTTCTCTAACAAGAAGCAAGTCTAACCAAGAAAAAAGTGTGAAAACAAGATGCGACCCCCGTCATTGTTCTAACAAAACCAAGTAGAGCCTTTACTCGCTCCGAAGATGAACTACATATCAGACATCAAAAGTATTCAAACCAACACATCATGCCAGGGCATCTCCTTAGTTCAGCAAAGCTTGGTCAAAATGCCAAACACCTGAAAAATGATACACCCACATCAGATAATCGTGCCAATTCAATATATACTGAAACATCTCAAAACAGAGGAATGCAGAGTTCAAAGAGTCTAAAAGAACATTACCATGTCCCTTGCCTACTCTTCTAAGCTGAGCAACGTATTCGGCAAGTTGCTTGATAGCCTCCACCTACAAAAAAACCAAGCATGTTTAGAGATAAATCGGCATATAAAGTCAAGTGCTCAAGTAAGGCTGATTCGCTTACTTGCTCGTTCAGATACTCCCCTTCAATAAACTCTTGTAATTGCACGTCGTTGTGCTTCACAGCTACCTGTGGTATACAAAAGTTAGAAATGTAGGCATCATCACTGAAAGCCGATGCAAATGCAAACAAGGTGATGTTGGCTTAGGGAAATCTTACACTGTGCAAGTTCAGAAGTTTCTCATTGACTAGCTTCTCCAATGATAAAGCGAGCTCCATAGCTACAACAGGTGAGGCAATATTAGTACTGCTTAACCAAGAATTTAGTTCCTTTAGTTGAGGGATTCCGTCGAATAAATATAATAGCATAACTTCATATAACAATTCAAGCCTTATTCATATAACAAATCAAGCCTAATACATGCATATATGGCGCAAACATGCTACACCTTACAACCTTATAGTAAAGTAAATCAAATATTAAAGTTGTCAGAGTACAATAATTGAGCTTAAGCATGAAACATTATACTATGGACAGTGGACAACACGTTCGGACCATATTCAATTTATTGAATCTAAGGATTATTTAAACCTAGTTAACATGACTCTCTTTTGCACACAGATACTAAGTCAAAAATCGCGAGCAAAGACGAACAAAACCTAGATCTTACCATACAGAGCATCTCCCTTTTCAGCATGGTCAAATTCCGAATGTGTCATCAGTATGGATTTGAGCTGCACCTTCCCTCCACGTTTGTTCTATTTACATTAATTAACAGCCACATCAATAACACAAACAGTGTGCAACATGAATAATATTGGCTTCTCTTGCACTTTCTTTCAAAATCTTAGATGGAGCATCACAATCCAAGAGAAATTAGGTCAAAACCTGGTACTGCATTAATTTTTCAGCATGCTCTCTTTCCTCATCACTAGACTCCTTGAAAAATCTACCAAAACACAAAAGCACCACAATATCACTCATTCATCCCAAACACAAAGAAAACTAAAATTTCAAAACAAGGAAATCATTCTCCTGAGAAACGTACTTGGCGAAACCTTTGAGCGCAACGTTATCCCGATCAAAGTAAGCAAACATGGCGTGGTAGACATACGAGGCGTTGTACTCCACACTACAAATCCATATATCATCCAATTACAAGCGAAGTAGCGAATTACGAGACAAATCGGAAGCATAAATAGCACAGAAGGCCGTGAAATTGTGAAAACCTACTTGATTTGCTCGTTGAGGGCGGCCTCGGTCCCGTTGGCGAACTTCTGCCTGGCAAGAGAGTCCTGAGGAACAGTCGGAACCAGGAGAAGCTCCTTCTTGACCTCCTCGAACGGCTCGAAGACCACGCCGGTCAACGATCTGTTCGCTTCCTTGGAAGCGCAGGCGATGAGTCCATTCTTGGCCGGCGACGAAGAGCGCAAGGTCACAGACTGTGGAGCGAGGGCAACGGCGCCGGAGAACGGCGAATTGTGGAGGTCGGAAGAGTTGGATGGGAGGGAGAGGGCGGAAACGGATCTGAGAAGCATTTTCGATGGCGGATTGTAGAGAGAGGAAGAAAGGAAGGGAAAATGGGAGGACTTGTTGAGAGCAGGAGAATTTGTGGGAGTTTGTTGAGAGGAGAAGGGGTAGAACCGTCCGATGGAGTACACGTGGAGGGTTGTGATGAGGTGGTGGCAGCGAACGCGTGTCTTGCTCGTGGATGGGAGTCAGTGCGTGACTTGACGACCTCGATTTCAGGAATAGCAGTTTTATGATTTTATCCGGAAACGAAGTGGGCCGATTTTGTGGGCCTTGTGGTGGGCCGTCGTTATGGCACAAAAGATCGATTGTCGAATGTTTTCCCTTTCTGCCTTCTACCCACCCCACCTTAGTAGCTTCCTTTACCTTTGCTAGACGACAACTCGTTTAGGCTCCGTTCGGTAGTAGCTTTTTTTTGAAGTGGGTTCGGTTAGCTGGAACGGAATGGACTAAAAAATTGCACCCAATGGGGCTGGCTTTCCGCTAGCGTCTCGCTCCCCGCTATATGCAGTGCCGAATGGACGCTTAGTTGCAGTCTGTGGCTGTGTTGTCATCAGAACAGCTGAAAAAGACTGAGGTTGACACCTAAAAGATATGGAGGAACTAGGAAAATAGACAATTTCCAGGATTTCATCACAATCATTCCTTCATAGCTATGCTACATGACAAGTCTGGATGGATTGAAAGGAAGACATATAATTCAATTCAGGTCTCAAAAAGCTACCGATCTAACCGGAAGACAAAAATGGAAAGTATCACTATCATGGATACAGATTCCAGTGTCAATTGTCAGCTAATCTATCACACACGAATCTACTTCTCTATTCCTTCAAAAACGCAACACATTGTTACATAACTTATCACATAAGTTAACATGCACCTACAAACATCCATAGCGGACGCCTGTGTTCCCTGGACAACCCTATTTGACAAGTTCTCTATAGTTTGTCTTTGTTCATCTTCATGCTTGAATCATGATCATTTTCTCCAGTGAAACTTTAATGCATCACCCAGAATCATTATACTCTTCATCGCTGCCACTCTGTGGCTTTGTGGAGGCAAGGCCTTCAAGGTACTCATACACAAAGATCCTTTTCAAGTCTCTGGTTAAAGCAAATCTTCAGTGCCGGTTAACTTTGCAAATTCAGTCTCATCAATGGAGCCCTTCTTCAACTTTTTCAGGAGATTATATTCCCGAGCCAAGTCCTCATCGTCTTCTTTAGACTGAGCTGCCCGCCTTTGCTTGGCAGTCTTCTTTCGCATGACAGCAGTTGATTGATTTGGGTTTGCCTTGGGCTTTTTTTGTGTAGCTAGCTTTTGCTCTTTCTCTGCTTTCTTTATCACCAAATTCTTCTTCCTTTGCTTCTCACGGTATTTATCTCTGCATAAAATGCCGCTCATTTGTTACTCTCGTGAAGCATAAATGGGATAAAGCATAACTGAATCATTCCATGGTAAAAAGGCTGAAGCCTAGAAGGTATAGGATATCTCATGTGTTATAAGATAAAGCTGTATGATAAATATAAGCCTTCCAATCATATGAAATTTGGAAATCTATGCTTGAGAATTTCTATGAATGGGCAAATTTTAATTACTTTAAATGCTACAAATATATATTTCTAGAATATATTTTTGTAAAGCGAGATTATATGTTAGAGTAGGTATAATATTTATAAATTTTTAATATATAGAGTATACCGATTTTAAACTATGAAGCATTTTGTGAACAAATTATTATCTTTATTATTGAAAAAGTTTATGTATTGAAACTTTCTAGAATTTCATAGAATTCAAAAATTTACATAATATAGCATACTTAACATTTGTATAAAACATGCAAACATACTGAAAACAAAAACAGGTGGAAGTGCAATGGGATGGATACTGAGTTACTGACTACTGACAAGCAAAATAGTGGAGAAGGAATGAAAAAGTTTAATCCTAACAAATCCAAGAGATGCCAAGTCGCTAGTTTTACTGTGAAGACAACTCCTTCACCTTTAGCTAGCATAAGCTTTATGCCATATCGGCATCTATTACGGCTGAGAAACCTTTCGACTTCCGTTATTGGGTAGATGTCATTACCAGCTTAAAATTTCAACCAGGAAGACAAAATTGAAGGTTTCTTACTTGAACTTGATCTCCTCCAAATTGACATCTGTTACTGGTGTGAAACCTTCCGTGGAGAGTTTGTGATTCTTGACTTCAGGCATTCCTGGAAGTTGCAATAGACCATATCCCATTGCTAATTTTCCAATCTCCAGTTCTTTCCATCTACAGGGTATTTGTCAAGTTCAATAAAATAAATTTAACATGTATCAACTCAATATTAATTTAAATTTTGCAACTGAGAATTAACTTACTTGAAAATATAGGCACATTGGTGCTCCTTGTATGCACGAATGAATGACACAAAGGCCTTCACTCCTTTCTCCATGACGTCACGGTCCTTTATCGCAGCAGATCTTATCTGAGATTCCAATACAAATATAGGGTCAACAACTATCTTTTATGTAATTGAAATTAATTCCAAAAAAAATTATTTATTGTTCTCAGTAATTAGCTTGTTGAGCCTTCTAAATCGATCCAATAATTAAACCAACTTCAAAAGATATAATGAAAACCTTGCTTTTGGCAAGAAATGCACACCTGTGAGATGATATCAAGAGCATCCTCTGAGCAGCTCTTCTCTTGAAGAGGAACCCTTTTTAATCGCAAAAAATCAATGTAATCATCCTCCTATACATTCAGAGGCAATATATAATCAGTAAGAGGTAAAAAAAGGCTTCATGGACTAGCAGATCTGCACATCATATGAGCACTAAACCATGACATCACCTTTGGCAAGAGGAATACAATGGAACTTCCTTGTCTTCCCATGCGAGCAGTTCTTCCCACTCTATGTATAAACACATTTGGATCTTGTGGTGGGTCATACTGCAAAACAAAATGACTTCATATTATAGATAAAGATAGATATGCATAGATCAAATCAAGAGCCTCTGTAGGTCATTTGGCCCTGGTTGAAGAGCTTCTATTTAGTTGCATTCTTAACAGTACATTGTGTAATGGTTCAATTTGGTAAGGTATAGTCAAGGCATGGACCAGTGCGCTTAAAATGACTGGATTTATTCAAACCAGTTTGAAGCAGCCAAATATATGTTGCACATTATCTATGGTCCATTCTCTAGTCATGCATAATTCTACTAATTTGTCCCACTCCATCACCGGCTCGACTCAAAAGACCAGTAATACACATTCAAAGATTAATTATGGACACATCAGCGCAAATTCAAACCGGCATCAATGACAGGACTATAGTAATCTTACCTGAACGATACAGTCAACCCCAGGTATGTCCAGCCCGCGAGCAGCAACATCAGTGCAAAGAAGAACACCACTTTCAAGAGATGTAAAAGTAGCCAACGCTTTCTCCCTAACAGTCTGAATTTACAAAATGTCATTAGAAGGCAGGCTTCAGGTCAAACAGGTCATCTCAATAAGTACGCAGTATGTCTATTTTCAGCTAACTAAAGTTGTCACTGGTCAAGTTGAGAACAAATAAATAAGATCTTCAATAATTTACCTGCTTCATTTTCCCATGTAATGATACAAGTGAGCATCCTTTAAGCATAGATAAGCATGGAAGGACAGATCCCCAGTAATCAACGCAAGCACAGGTCATAAAGTAGCTGCAAAATGCAATTGAAGGCATTGAATCTTTACTAGTAACTTTATACATACTCTAGTAAATATAATGAACATCAAAGTCTTACATGATAATCTTTTTGGATTTGTTTTTAAGCACAAGATCAACCAACTGCGATGATTTCTTATCTGCTTCACATTGCAGATACTGCAAAGCAATAAAAAGAAAAGAAAGAACCACACTTTAAGTAATAGGGTTCAAAATCAAAACACACTTTTTATATCCTTGATTGCCTGAAACAAAATATCAACTGTAATTCACAAACAATAATTACAGTACAGAGAAAAGGAAGACAAATTGTCACAAAAAAAAGAAAAAAGATAATGAGTTACTTTCTTTTAGGTACATAATAAATTCATATGCTCATGCTATAGCATCCGCAGCATGGCCAGACCAAAAAGGCTGAGGGTCGATCAATTAAATTCAATGTAAGGAAAATGAAAGTAGATGGCAATGCACTGCAAGGCAAAAACCAAGATCAATACACCAAAAAAGCTCTCCAGAGATGTCCAAATACCTCAAGATGAAGGCCTGAAGGTGTCTTGGAAGAAGACAAATCCGAAGATAATGAATCATCAAGTGCTTTTCTCTGAGCTTGAACTTCAACCCTCACTGGGTTCCTCAACCCAGCTTTAGAGAGCTCTTCAACTGCCTCAGTCTGCGTAGCCGAAAACAGACCAGTCCTACGTTGCTTATCTAAGCGAGTCAAGATTGCGCTTATCTGCTTCTGGAATCCCATTTCCAAGAGCCTATCAGCCTCATCCAAAATCAAAACCTGCTCCCTCACACAACACATTGATTACATTCAAAACTATACAACCAATCCACACTAACTATAAGGCTATCTATCCATTACCTCAAGGCTCTTAAAATCCAGCATATCCATGCGCTCCATGATATCATACAACCTCCCCGGAGTCCCAATCAACACATTTGCACCTTCCTCCTCAATCGTGTCCATGTCTGCTTTGACACCAGCTCCACCAACCAATAACATAGCCTTAACTTTCGGAAGCGTAGCAATAAAAGGCTGCGCAACGTTATAGATTTGCGATGACAACTCCCTAGTAGGCGAGATTACTACGCCGACTACCTTCAAGCAAGAATACAGAAAAATCTAACAATTGAAAATCGAATTCAACCGACAACAGAAAGAAAGAGATGAAACGGGACTAACTTGGTGTGGTCTTGGAGCAGGCGAGGAACGGCGGATAATCTCGACGAGGGGGACAACGAAGGCTAGGGTTTTACCGGAGCCAGTGGCGGCGTCGACGGAGACGTCCTTGTAGCTGCAGAGCAAGGGAATTGTGGCGGCTTGGACAGGAGTACAGTAGTGGAATCCGCCATTGGTGAGAGCTTCGAGGACTGGTTCGGAGAGCGGCGGAGTGAGGTCGGAGAAACGGGTGTTCGTCAAGGCCGTGTTGGCGTCCATCGCAATCTTCTTGCCTTGCGAATTGGGGGCTTAGGGCGCCGTTTCCACATCCGTTTAATTCCTGTTAGGTATTTATAACATTTGTTTAATTCCCGTTTTATACGATTACCCGAATTACCCCCGTATAAAACGGAGTCGCTTATCGTTTTCCTCCCAAACGACGTCGTTTTAGTGTGACCAGTTCGAACCCGAGTACCCGACCTCATCAATCAATTCCCCAATCCCATGCGAAAAGCGCCGTTTACACACCCGTTTAATTCCTGTTAGGTATTTATAACATCTGTTTTATTCCCGTTTTATACGAATACCCGAATTACCCCGTATAAAACGGCGTCGCTTATCGGTTTGCTCCCAAACGACGTCGTTTTAGTGCGAACAGTTCGAACCCGAGTACCCGTAACCCGACCTCATCAATCAATTTCCCAATCCCATGTGAAAATCATCTTACACAGAAGAGGGAAATTCTGCAACTTCCTCCTTGATAAAGATGGAAACAACCTCGCAATGATTGTTATGGTAGGAAATCTCTGTAACGAACTTCAGATCGTCTTTCGGAGCCTTCAATTATGAGCGGAAGTGATTTGCTAGCCACTGCCACTCTCCTCGTCATTGCGATTCTGCTACTAGCCGGTTTCAGCTCCGCCGAAGTCTGCGAATTCGGCGTTTCCGATGGGCGTAAGCTCTACAGCTACAGCTTGGCTTCTCCCCTTCGTGGTTTCCCCCATGGCGTTCTTAGTGAGGACGGGTATTCTCCCTCGTTTATTCCTTTTCAGATGCATTAGCATGTCTAATTGTGAATGATTATTAAATTGAACACTATGGATTACGTGATCTTTCTTGCAATTTGCAAGTAGTTTAAGAGTTTTCTCTTTTATATATTTATTTGAAGTAACACCACACATGATCTTGACTTGGTATTTGACTTTCTTTGTGTATTGGCATTCCTTTCAAAATCAGTATTGGATGTAGTAAATGGCAATAGTCGTGTGAAGTAGAAAGATGCCTGTTGATAGGTTCTTGATAGAGTATTTTATTTGCAGGTTCTACAAGATAGCATCGAATGATACCATTCTCTGGTTTCAGGTTGGCTTCATCAGGTCACACTTTACTTCTTTCTTTTCAAAACTCTGATTATGTATTTTCTCATGTTGAACAACAATGACAAGCAACTGCTAATCTTATATGACCTAGGTTCAACATGAATGTGATTGACCAAGCTTGATTAGAAAAGGCTAGAATCGTGTTTAAATTTGTACAACCTACCTTATTACTGCAATTGCCATACATGTTTTTTTTCATAAACATTTGGCTAGTTGTTGTCTCAGTTCTGTTGCCTTTGTATCTGTATTGACTTCCTGTTTTTCTTCTTTATGTTGAATCCGGCGGTGGTATAGCTCTGTGATGGGATGATCTTCAACCATGCTGCTCCCAAATGTGTTGATTGTGGGGTAAGTATTATCTGCAAGTTGATTTTTTCATAAAGGCCAGACTGTTCTCTCTATAATACTTACTCTGAGTACTGAATGTTGATTTTGTTAGGGTCTTTTTGCTTCAAGTCTGTGGTCTTACCTGCAATCTTGGCTTCTTTCACAAGGAAAGAAACCTGTAGAATATAAGTATATAGTTTCTCATCTAAAATGTATTGTTTCAGGGTTGTGGTGGTGCATCACGTTGTGGCTTGGGCTGTAGTGCACTTGTTGCTAACAATGTTGAAGGTAGAACATAACTGTGTTTCTTTTTCCTTGATTCCTCTTTCTCTTGTAGACGGTCCTTGAGTGATTTTGTCCCCGGTTTTTTTGGAAGAGTATTGATGTGTATAGTTATTGATGATTTAGTGTATGTTGTCTTGAGAAACCATTGCAACTGATTTTGCATACTCCACTTGCGACCACTTTCTCACACACACAAATTCTTTCTTTTCTTTTCTTTTTTGTATTTTGGAAACTCCAGTACAAGTAGAAGCATTATTTAGCTGAGACTCGTGTGGTTGTTGCAGGTTATTATGTTTGCACCACCATTGGTGATAGCTCAAGCTTTGATATCAACCTTTTGGGTATGATACTATAACTTCCTGACATGACTTTTATTTGTTTTCAGTGGCATGTAAATGGAACATTTCTTTTGCTGCATTCTTTCTTGGGTTCTATAATGTTAGTTATGTGATTTTAGTATGTGGAAGCATTCATCTGACAGCAATATCATTCCATCCTTCAATTAGTCTCCTCTAATTAAATGACATCGTCTCTGCCACAGATAAGAAGAGTCCTCATATGGGTGTAACCATTAAGATGACAAGCAGAAGTATGTCAGTTAACTGTTCACTTTTCGTGTCGGTCTTATGCGACAATGATGGTGCTAGGGTAAGATTTCTTTCTTGAATGCAATATTTTTTTCATCTTATGCTCACCCTTTTGGGCTCTTTTATTAGTTTAACATGGTTTTAGGTTATTCATGTTCTTCATTATCTTCTGGTTATATAGGGGCCAGAGTCATTGCGAAGATCAGGGTCTTGTGATTATGTAAGTTTCATGGGCTGCCTGATTCTTTAGATCATTTCAAGTTTTTATTCATTGCTGAAGCATGCTGTCAGAAATACAACAATTAAGCATCTTATTCTTACAAATAGACGACTCCTAAATCTACTTGGTCTGAAGTCATTTTTTCACCTTTAAATTGACCATCATTATTGTATACAGCTCTATCTACTCAGTCCTAGAATCTTCTTATATCAGAATATGGTGTGACACATCTTAAGATGTCTAATAATAGTATGAATCTTCTATTTGACAAACTCCATAAAGTCTTTTGCTCCTTTAACATGACTGATGACTTTATTTACAAACTGGGCAGATAATCTCTTTTATGATATTTTCTGAGTTGCTTTGCTCGGATCAGATACTGGAAGTGTCATTGGTTACTGATTTTGGAGTGAACTGACCTGTGCGGTTTCATTCAAATTCTGACAGGAAACGGTATTGTGGCACCCCACAGGCTGTGCCACGGTAGCACCATTGCATGGGAATGGGTGGGGCTGGTTTGGCATCTTTTTTACCATGTGAGATATTCGAGTAGAGTAGCATTTCTTATTCAACTCACCTTATTATATATATCTTCTAACTTCTATGCCCTCTGTATTTTCTGTGTTGCCTCTTCTTTCAGATTGTTATGCATGTTAGGATTCTATTTGTTTGTTGGGGTGTTCTACCGGTTCTACTTCCTCAGAATTCGTGGTGTAGATGTATGTTCCTTTGCAGCGCTTGTTTTGTTGCATGTGTTATGGGCTTCATTTCCCTGGATAGAAATATTTTCTTATGAACATAGCTTTTAAATGGTACAATTTAACCATATGTAATGTGTGTGTTTCTTCTCTTAACTTCACTTCACTTCTCCCAGGTTATTCCAAACCTTGAATTGTGGACCAGCATACCACATAATACACAGGTAAGATTCCCTTTTGTTCTTCAGCACCTGCACATTCTTTCCATTACATGAATTAATTAAACTGAAACTTGATTATCATTTACATTTTAAACTTTGTTGATATCAAATTCTGCAGAGCTGGTTCAGGTCCTTGAACCGCAAGCTTAGAGGCGTGACTTCTCAGGAAAGAAGCTCATTCTCTCAAGCGAACTTTTAAGGGCCGCGTTGTGAGGCCATTTCCTCGCAATTCATCTAACTGAGGCCATCATTCTTCCTGAAATGCATATTCTTGTTTCGTCAAGGCGGAGGAAAACGGGTGAATTATTCTAAATCCAGATGGAGACGTTGAAGATACATCGCAGGGTTGTAATCATAGAGTAGGTATACTCCATGAAACATCCAGGTCTCAGCATCTTCTGTAAACTCAATAATCCCCTTTCAGATTGGGAGATTTTCATAATTTTCTGTTTTTGAGCCTTTCTTATTTTTACCTACTCCATCATTTAGTAACATGCTGTTGTGCGTAATAAAAATATTAAGTGACTGATAATGAAAAGATCATAATTTTGCTGAAAGTATATCTCTTAGTTTTGCGAGCTTAAGAAATATTATAAAGATGATGATTAAGCGTACGTAGCACAGTGATTAATACTAGCTCAATTAGGTTCGTACATACAGTACAATGTAAGAAAAAGGATATTGTGCAATGCAGATTGCTTTCATAAAAAGACCACGAAAATGTACAATTCCTTCATCGATCTCGATTCCTTATTAAAGACTTTGGCATTGCGGTTCTCATACTCTTCTAGAGTGTCTCCCAAGTCCCAAATGATGCATTGCTTCGCCTTCTCATTTGCACTAGTATGTTGGACACCGCGGCAAGGGAATAATCCGAAATCTGATGGACCCTGGCCAAAAGCACAAGCTTTACGCCAAAGCGTGGCCACTTCTCATACCTTAATCCGAAATGGGTTAATGGGTTAGGTTGTCCTCACGATCTATCATATATGATTTCATGAGGGGTAAAGCCGACTGCATGTTGAAGAAGGGAATAACTTATTAGATTAAAGTGAAACAACATGCAAATACACATTCATATATGGCATGGGATCAGAGAATGGATGAGAGCTACGTACATATCGGGGATGTGGCAGATGAGTGGCCAATCCTCACACTCCCTTTTGCATCTGCTGATCACTTTTGCATTAGATATGTCAAGGGTTGTGAGAGAGAGTTGCGGAAACCATTTCGGGATTGATCTAAAATCGAAACAATCGTCAACCGATAGATCCTGCATGGAGGTAAGATGCTGGATTCCATCTGGTAGTTGCTCCATTCCGCTTATTTCGTCCAATATTAGGTAACGCAGAGTTGTAAGGAATTTCCAAGGGATCATATCATGTAGCCATTTATCCTCCTGTTCCGTCCATATAAATTCCATTTCCAATTCCCCGGTAGGTCCAACATTAGTTAGTGACTTGAGGAGTAGTTAATTTTATCTGAACAAAAAACTGAAATATTTATTACTAATTAATTAGCAAGAAAGACATACCTGAATATTCGTGGCTCCAATACAAAGACAACGTAAATGGGTTGGTCGTTCCACCATTTCATCAACATCGACCAGGCTCCTTACATGCCTCAGCTCCAGCCATTCCAGTTTGATTATGAGGAGAAGGGTTTTCCACCCCAAATACAACTCCTTGCAATGGTGGATCCTCAATTTTTTCAGGGAATAAAGGTATGGAATCCCAGAATTAGGCAAGTGGCATATGTAATCGTTGCCCCTACCAAAACTAATGACGAGTTCACCAAGATTTTGCAACACATTGGGGTTCGATGGCAATTTGAAACCCGTCAATATATCCCCATTCTCCAGCAGTTGGTGTTTCCACTTGTAAATTTTCAAAACTTTAAGGGACGTGAGGTATTGAAGCCCCTCCTGCAGATCTTTGTCTCCAGCTGCAAGCGTCAATGTTTCGAGTCTGCGTAGGGCTTTCCAAGGCATCCCAGCTTGGTGAACTTCCTTCTCACCGTCATCATCACCTATCTCACAATTACCATCTAATAAACACAACTCTTTGAGGGTGGTTAGATGTGACAGCCCACGACGAGACAACTGTTGCATATCACTACATGAGTGGATACATAATCCCTGGAGAGCAGTTAGTTTTCTTATCCATCCCTCTCGCACACAAATCAGACCTGTAATGTCTGCAAGTATCATTTGCTTTATTTTGCTACCATTGTCGCATGGAGCAAGGGATGACGACTGATCGTCAGAAGAACACTTTGGACTCAGTATGTCAATTACCAACTTCACATCAACTCCATACAGAGTCAAACTATCAATTCCCTCAATTAAAGGCATCCCTTCCTTGAGCTTTTTACAGTTCATTATTCCAACGTATGAAAGTTTAGGAAGGCAAGGTCGTCGTGGTTGAGTCTCTTCATGTTGTTCCTCCTGTCTCCACCAACCTTTAAGCTCTTTCATATAAGACAAGTCTAGGGATTTTAAAGATGGAAGACGTAGATTGCCTTTCATTCCATCCTCTATGTACTCCACATTCTCACATTTATAGAGATTGAGCTTCTTGACATTCTCTAGCTTACACAGCCAGCTTGGAAGCTTCTCACCGCCGTAACGTCTGATTTCCAAATGCTCGAGCCGGCTACTATGCGGTTCAAGTGCATCCATTACTGCTTTTGCATCAGCTTTGGCCATTTGATGTGGGCAATTCTCTTTCCAGTCTATAATGAGTCCATCAAGTTTGTTCTTTTTCAACATATTTGAACCTTTTGCATCTGCAATAGCATCCGACCACCCCCCTTTTGGTAGCTCAACACTCAAAGCTCCACACAAGTTATCGAGGCGATTCAAGTAACCTAAACCACCACTGTCAGGATGCACAATTAGTCGGTCTAGATGAACAAGTGAGGTCAGGGCTGTCAATCCCGGTGGCATACAATCCAAACCATTACATCCACCTATATACAGTTGTCTTAGGCTTACTAGTTCCCCTATTTCCGAGGGCAGCTTCTCGAGGATCGTGCAATACTGGAGTACAAGAGTCATCAAATGGTGAAGCTTAGAGATTGATCGTGGAAGATGCTTTAGCTTTGTATTGTAGGAAAGGTTGAGGTATCTCAAGTGAATCAGCTCTCCTATTGAATCCGGTATGTCGACAATTCCATCGCCTTGCATCTCTAGTGTACGTAGCATTCTAAAACTCGATAGCATAGAGATGTTTAGGAAGCGTCTGCTATCAAAGGTGAGGGGAAATAGAAGGGTTCTTATCGACTTTGGTTCAACATTGACGAGACAGTCAACAATATCACCAACCCCGGAGTCGACTGAGATGTGACGTAGACTCTCCCCTTTACCCTTTCCAATAGAATCTTTGTCGAGAAGGATGCTCTCTGACCTTGCAATATCTATGGCCATGTCATGCAATAGATCATGCATTTTAGCTCTGTGTGCAAATAGATGCTGACCCGCGAACTTGTAGAGATCCTCATCAAAGTAGATTTCTTCTACCTCTTGGAAGAAGCATCTTTCAACCAAGTGGAAAAAACATTCCTCTCCCAACTCCTCCAAGCTTTGTTTACTGTCAAAGGAAGGCCTGATGAAACCTTGAGCTACCCACAAACGAACGAGCTGATCCTTGTCAAACTTGTGGTCTTTAGGAAACAGAGAACAGTAAGCAAAACAGAGCTTTAAACTCGGAAGGAGATCATGGTAGCTCACCATTAGAACATCTTTGATACTCTTAGGAATCCTGTCACCATCCTTATTGGAGAGAGCCTTTCCCAATTCATTCTCTAAGAAATGTGACCACACCCTCTCCTCCTTCTCCCTACGCCGTAAAAGGCTTCCGACGATAATAATAGCAAGCGGAACATTCCAACATCTACTCACAATCTTCTTCCCTAGTGCCTCCAACTCTGGATGCTTATTGAGTTCCCCCTCGAGAAATGCCTTTCTTACAAACAAGGACCACGCACTCTCATCCGAGAGGCCCCTAAGGTCGACACAACAGGGCTTGGAGGCGTTGACACACTCAGCAACCCTTTGAGAGCGTGTGGTCACTACAACTCTGCTGCCTATGCTACCACAACGAAAGATGGTTTCCAAACTAATCCAGTTTCTAGAGTCCTGATCCCACACATCATCCAAAACAACTAAAAACTTCTTCCCACCAATGATGTTTCTCAGCTTCTCTTGCAACTTCTGCAACCCCAGGTCGACATGCCGTCTCTCTTCAGACGCTATGATTTCCACCAAGACCTGCTCCAAGTTTGACAGATAATTCACACAAGCCCAAAGGCGGACCTCAAACCCTTGCTTAACTCTCTCGTCGTTGTACACAAGCTGTGCTAGAGCGGTCTTCCCTAGTCCCCCAAACCCAATGACCGCGACAACCGAAAAGCTTTGGCCGCCATCGGATGTGTCCCCCTTGGGAAGCAAGAGATTGACTATGTCCTCCCTCTCTTGATCCCTTCCAACTACATCCTCCCCATGCACAAAAGAATGAGTTGTTTCCCTACCAACCCTTACCGTCTGTTGGGCTACAGGCACCGGATGCGCCATTGACTGAAACCCGCATAGCTCCATATCCGCTTTCATGCCATCTAGGCGCTCCCTAAGGGACTTGACCTCATGAGCAGTGCTAACAATGAGGCCCAGCTGGTTCGACTTGGAGAAGAAAAGGCGTACCTCTTTCGAGAAGGTGGCTATCGCACCATGGTGGCCCATGGCCTTCTTGCGCAAGGTGTGGAAAGCCAACGTGTCGAAGAAGTCATCGGCATCATACATGACGCCCCTCAGCCCGGCCAGGCAGCTCCGCACGGACTCAGTCTTAGATTGCAGCTTGTCGACGTCTTGGAGCAAGCAGTCGATGGTCTCAATGGTCCGTTGCAGCCTTTTAAGCTCCTTTTTGGAGTTCCATAGCAGGAGGAACTCGTCCTTAGCAAGGGAAGAAAACAGTTGGAGGGCAGATTTGGCAATCGAGGTCAATGCAACCTCAGCCATTGTTGATCGAGGAAATTTAATGGGCTTCCAGAGATCGATCGATGTGATCAGTATGTTTGAGAGAATGCAAAAGAGAGAATGCAAAGTACTCACGCTTCCTGTGTATAGATTATACATATACATGGATAAGGTGCGGATCCAATGGACCACGTGAAACCGCGTATTCGAAACCCCACAATCACAAAATATCAAAAGCACTTTACTTCTAACTTCATCCTATTTTTCTTTCTAAATTGAATTTCTACCCTATTTCGTTTGTACAAAATTAGTTTGTCAAGTCGTTTGTATTTGAAAATTTCCTCTATTGTCCAATTAAATTAGTTTTAATTAATTATAAATAAAGGTTTAATGGATTGTACTACATCAAAGCATTAATTAAAGTAAAAAAATTTAATATAAAGTAATTAATTAATTTTTCAAGGTAAATTCAACCCACCAAAATTTTTATATCTGGATCCGCCCCTCCATCAATCACTATCAACCAGCATCGAGGGTGGCGGCTTCCGGCGGACGCGGGCTGCGGACGGTGGTCGGAACCGAGTCACTACTTGCTCTGTCTAACTTGTTTGTGGTTTTGGGGTTGAGGAAAACTCTTAAGGAGATGTGGGCATTGAGCATTTCAGAATTACTTGGGCTTGAATTCAAAAGGGAAATCCCTTTCAATGGTAACTGATGGAAATCTCATCAAGATAGCTGTCAAAGGTATGTTTTCTTGGACATGAAAGCCAGCAAAGATGTGAGACGTGCGTGGAGATATTGAGAATTAATTCAAGATGATTTGGATGGAGAAACAAGTGACGAAGGTGAATTTAGCTTGTGAGGACGTGTATTTTTTGGTATAAAAAATCAGTGACTCATTTGTAATTCTTAATGTTTGTAAGGTAATGAATTCAGAGGAAGTAAAATATATCATATCCTGAGTTACAAAACATCCGAGCAAGAAGTACATTATAACTAACTTCCAGAGCATGCTTTTAAAGAAACTCCCTTAACAAAGGTAACACAATGATGTTGAAAATTGATACACTCCTGAAGTGGAACCATGCGATCGCAGGGAAGCGTGAATCAACCGAGTTCAGATAAGATGAGTCGTAGGCCATTGATCATCTGATTCCCAAAGTACCAATCAATGGAAAATTGCCCTTTCGTACAGGTATACGTCTTCTCTTTCAGAGGAAATCATCATTATCATCATCATCGCCATCACCATCACCATCAACCACAGGGAGGCTTCAGAGCTTCTCTTGTAGCTCCAAATGTTTAGGCCAAACAAGTTCAGCTTCCTCGCCAGATGTAGATAAATACCGTTCCAATACCATCTGAATTTCATCAAGACGGAAAAACTGTCAATGTCTCTTTGGGCGCACAAAGTACAAATGCAGGTCTCGCATGTACTAATAATTGGTAAGAAACGCATACCGTAGCTTCATATGCATCTAGTTTCCCTTGACGAGAAGACTTGCTAAGGCCCCTGAAACGGTTCCAAAAGATTACCTACTCTCTTGTTGCAAAACAATCGAGGCCTTTATTTCTAGTACTATGCAAATGCTTAGATACATTTTTTAATTATATGAGCCTAAGAAACACTATGAGGATCTCACACATTTCCTCATATCATAGAAATGAACAAATACATGACTTCCCATTTATATTCAATGATCAAAAAGCAGAAGTATGGCAGTTAACTGTTCACTTTCCGTGTCTGTCTTATGCGACAATAATGGTGCTAGGGTAAGAGGTTTTTTCTTGAATGCAATATTTTTTCATCTGATGCTCACCCTTTTGGCCTTTTTGATCAGATTAACATGGTTTTAGACTGTTAATGTTCTTCATTATCTTCTGGTTATATAGGGACCAGAGTCATTGCGGAGATCAGGGTCTTGTGATCGATTATGTAAGTGTCATGGACTGCCTAATTCTTTATATCATCTCAAGTCCTTATACATTGCTGAAGCATGCTCTCATACATTTAAGCAATTAAGCTCATCTTTAATTTGAACCAATTGAACCAATTAAATACTTAAACTTGTATATTTCATCCTATTGAATACCTAAAGGGTGACGTGTACGGGTGTGTAAACTACACGCACTTATGTGAAAGTGGGATAGGTTTGGCTAAAAAGCAATATTATTTTATACTCCATTTATTTTCTTTTTTAATTTAACTTTCTTAACTTTTTCTCAAGTGCATTTTTAATTTCCTTTTTTTTTTTGTTCTTTCGTTCTCAACTTGTCCCCTCTGATTTCATCATTTCACCGGTGTCGCCTGAGTTCACCGGCGGCGATGCCGACACCGGTCAGCACGGCAACCCAATGCCTGACAGAAGAAGCGGCGCGCATCCTCTTTGACGCCGTCGTCCGCCGCCGCTTCCACGCCATCTCCCCCCTCCTCTCGCTCCCTTCCTCCCCCTCCGCAACGCCTGCTCCCGAGCTCGCTCGCCGGCGTACTCCTCACGCTTCCAACTCCGCACTCTCGATCTCTGCGTCCACGTCTCTCTCGATGGGCTCCCGTCCTCGAAATCCGCCGCCTCCTCAGACGAAGATCCACCTCCGGATTTCAACTCTCTAATGGCCGCCACCAAGCGCTCACAGGCCAGCCAGCGTCGCCATCCGGAGATCTACCAGATCCCTCACCACACCGCTGGCATCAAAACGGCCTGCCCGAACCCCAACTACGCCCCCGTCGTCGCCTTCCTCCAATACATTGACGAGATAACGCAACGGGGGAGAGACGGTTGGGAACCGGGCCATGTGTGGAGGATGGGGTTGTTGGGTGCAAACTCAGGGGTTCAGGATGAGAGGCCGACGTAATGGTTTCTCCGATTGGAGAAATTCAGACCAAGGCAAAAGGATTTCTCAGGCGGCGGAGTAATTGAGGAAGACGAAGTTAGGGTGAAAATGTTTTTCTTTTTTTCTTTTAATAAATTTTTTTATTGGATTTGTAATTTATAAAAGAGATAGTGTATTGTTATTATATATGTGGCATATGGGTGGCATACACGTGGCGTCCAGGTGGCATCAAGATTCAACAAGTCATCACGCGTGTATTACACTCAATGTGATTGGCTTCAATCAAGTGCTCAATAGGATAAAATATACAAGTTTAAGTATTCAATAGGATAGAATATACAAGTTTAAGTATTCAATTGGTTAAAATAAAAGGTGAGGTGTCTAAATGACCAATTTACACAAGTTTAGGGGGCTGTATATGTTTTAGTTCATTAAGCATCTCATTCTGACAAAAAGACGACTCCTAAATCTACCACAACTTCCACCCTGTTGGCTGTAGTTTTAGCTTGTATATGTGAGAAATTAACAAGAAAAAAAAGATTTCACAAAGAAGAAAAATGGAGAATTTTCCCGTCGTTTTCTCCGCAAACAATGAGATCGGAGAAAACGGCGAGGGCCGGGAACAACTCCACAAAAAAAAAAAAAAGCCGGGTCTGAAGTCCTTTTTCACCTGTAAATTGACCTTTGTTATTGTATAAAACACTTTCTACTCAGTCCTAGAATTTTCTTACATCACAATATGGTGTGAGCTCACTTTTTCAGTTTCATTTTAACTCTTGACAGGAAACTGTATTGTGGCATTTCTTATTCAACTCGCCTTTTTATATATATCTTCTCACTTGTATGCCCTCTATGTTCTGTGCTTGGCTCCTTCTTTCAGATTGTTATGCATTTTAGGATTCTATTTGTTTGTTGGCGTGTTCTACCGGTTCTACTTCCCCAGAATTCGCGGTGTAGATGTATGTTCCTTTGCGGCTCTTGCTTTGTTTCATATGTTATGGGCTTCATTTGCCTGGATAGAATTGTTTTCCTATGAACATAATTTTGAAAAGGTATAATTTGACCATTTGTAATGTGTGTGTTTCTTCTCTTAAGATTCCCTTATGCTCTTCAGCACCTGCACATTCATTTCCATTACATACGGTAGATTGAACTGAAATTTGATTATCATTACATCAGAAGCTCAGAGGACCGGCTTCTCGGGAAAGAAGTTCGTACTCTCAAGCGAGCTTCTAAGGGAGACATTGCGAGGCCATTTCCGCGGAATTCATCTAATTGAGGCAATCACTATTTTCCTGAAATGCACATTCTTGTTCGAAATCCTGCTGGAGATGTTGAAACCTTGTTGAGGTGTCTCATCAGACCATAAAGCAGGTACCCTTTTGTTCTTTTTAACTGGATTCCATTGTTTACACTCCACGAAACCTCCAGGACTCGGTAGCTTCTGTAAACTTAATAAAATCCCTTTTCAGATTGAGAGATTTTTCATATTTTTTCAGATATTCAGTTAGGGAGACTTTGTTCATGGAAACATCCATGTTATAGATTCGCATCGGTGTTCTTGAAACATCATACATTCATACAATAGTTTTGCAGCTAGCGACCTGGGCCAGGTTTGGGCTCAACATTTAGGCCCATGGAACAACGGTGAACAGTCAGACCATCACTAGAACATCAAACTATAGTGGATTAATTAGATAAAATAATAATAAATTAATTAAAATACTTTATTAGGCGCAGCACATGGGAGTGGGATAGGTTGTTGAACGGTGATATTCTCATTTCCAACTACTACTCTCTCCGTCCCATATTGTTTGTCCAAAAGGATAAATTTCACGGTTATTAATGAGATGCATAAAGTTGTATTGGAAGTTGAAAAAGTATGATAAGATGGATAAAAGATGAGATTGAATAAGGGTGATTTTGTAATTTAATGGGTGTAAAAGGTATGAAAGAGATAAAAGTAGTTGGAAAAGTGAGTAAATATGAAATTGAATGAGGGTAAAATTGGAAGAAAGTTATTGCTATAAAAGGAAAGTAGACAAACATATTGGGACAACGGAAAAGGAAAGGTGGACAAACATTATGGGACGGAGGGAATATGTTTTAGACAGCTGATACTATCAAAAACTATTAGGACCCAAGATCTCGGGTCGTACATTCACGAGTACTAATGAGCTGATGCGTCAAGCATAGAAAATGTACATTAACATGTATAGTTCATTGATTGGATAATTAATGATTAGTCTAAATTCATTTCCTTAATAATCTCCGCAGACTTCAGAATTTGAAAATGGCAACATCTTATAATCCGATTGTCCGATCGTTACGGAATGTTTGCTCAATTCGATCAACCCAACCAAAACTTTGCTAACACCAATTTTCAGCCCGAGTCCTTTCTTTTCTTCCATTATTCTTAAATTTTTAAATGCGCTTTGTACAAACAAAAAGTATTTAAAAAAGATGTACCGCTTTCAATGTCGGTTATAATAATAATTAATGAAAAAGGAAATAAGATTGTTGGAGAGTGAGTGGTGAGTTGAAGGGTACATTTCACACGGCGTAGTCGTTCAACCACCCTGCTCGACGCTTCTTCTTCCTCCCTCTTCAACTCCCCTTTTCTCTCTCAATCCCTCAACAGACTCGCAAATCTGATCCAGGAGAAGAAGAACAAGAATCTCAGATGAAGCCTGTAAAGGCGTCGAGCAGGAAATCTCGAACGCTATCGCCATACCTCTTCACCTTCCTCTTCTTCGTCCTGTTCGTCGTTCTCTTCTACGGCCACAGCTACTCCTCCACCGTCTCCGACGAATTCCGTCCCAACGCTACTCCGAACGCCGATCACCGCTTCTCTTCCTCCGATACGGTCTCCGATTCCGCCTCTCCTGTTTCCATAGCAGGTAATTTGCTTCTATTTCGATCTCCGTCCGATTTGAAGCTCGCTAGCCTAGAAATCGGTGTCAGCTAGCTTTTCTGCATTTGTTTGCTTGATCAATTTTAGTCAACATTGCTGTAATTAGCGATACTAGATCTCGAATTGTGATTTTCGAGTCCGATAAGGAGTAATTGCAGTTTTGCGCCGTTGTTTACCTCCGATTGATGTGATTTGGCTGAACTGGAAATCGGTGTCAGCTAGCTTTTCTGCGTTTTGTTTGCTTGATGATAAGCGTATTGAAGCTCAAATCTCTACGCTACGATCAATTTTAGTCAACGTTAGATTAATTAGCGATAATAGATCTCGAATTGTGATTTTCGAATCCGATAAGGAGTAATTGCGGTTTTGCGCCGTTGTTGACCTCCGATTGATGTGATTTGGCTGAAATTGTACTGATTCTGCTCTATTGTGGTTCTTGTGTGGGATTGATTGGGGATTACAGAAGAGGATAGGGAGGAGGAGGAGCTATTGCCGTTTGCGAAGGGGAGAGCGCCGGAGGGATGCGACGTGTTCATTGGGAGGTGGGAGAGGGACGAGTCGACTCGGCCGCTTTACCAGGAATCGGAGTGCCCGTACATACAGCCACAGCTGACGTGTCAAGAACACGGCCGTCCTGATAGAGGCTATCAACACTGGCGCTGGCAACCACATGACTGCAACCTCCCCAGGTCTATTTCTTGTTTTTCTCTTCTTCTTTTTTTTCAGTTGAAATTACCTAATTAGGTTTATGAAGTGCACCGAATAAAATATTGACTAATTAGGTTTATGACATTGACGTGGTAATGGTATTGAATTTGATTGATTAAGCATGGTTCAAATCACAATCATAGAACTTTATGATGATGAAATTAGGCATCTACATTAATCATTCTGGCTATGTTTTTTTTTTTTTGGTAGATTCTGGCTATGTTTATTTAATCATTAACATAATGCAGGTATTTCATCATTCCCAAATTTGTTTATCTTCTCACTTGTTATATTATAAGGGGAAGGTTCGCATCACGTTGTATCCATGAAAAGCTTCATTTCCTTTCCTTGTATTAGGGCGAAATCTGCCTTCTAAGAAAAGGGTGGGTGTTGCATAGAAAGTTAGCTTTTAAGCACAGCTGTTTATATTATACTTTAAAGTATGCTATGGAGCAGAAAGTAATGGTTTTAATATTGTGTGAAGCTTTTAGCCATTCTATACATGTGATGTATAGTCAAATTAAATTTTAGACTCGTAATTAAACACATTATGGTGGAAAGGAGGCAAAAAGAAAGGTAAAAGATACTCTTCCTGGGAAATCTCTGCTCCCTTGCGACAATATAATTATGAACATTTAGCGTCAATTAGCAGTTACCATCTTTGAAGCGTCAATATTACAGTCCCACTCCCAATCAATTGCATGTCTGCAATAAGTCATAAGCTATTCTAGCTCTTTCTAAGATTATGTACGAAATAAGTCAAGACAGTAATTACTTTCCGCTAAAAATAAGAGCAATGTCATCCATTAGCTGCTGATTCTACTTCCAATAACATACTTCACTGGAAAGAAGAAGCTACAAACAATATGACAATATGCATATTAGTGTAATTTCTAGTGTTGTTTATGCAAAAACACGTGTTGATATATCCTCTGTTAGACGTCTTATACGTACATTGATATCATGTTTCCCTTACTTTAGTACTTCAACATGTTTGACGATATGTAATAGTTATGGACGTCTCACCCTGGTGAACTGCAAATCCTAGATCTCTCATTATGTTGCCAATGTAAAGAGCCACAAAACATAGTTACTCATTGTGTCATCAACAATATGCAGTTTTAATGCAACTATGATGCTTGAGGCTCTCCGTGGCAAGAGATTGATGTTTGTGGGAGACTCCTTGAACCGAGGTCAATACGTTTCCCTGGTTTGCCTTCTCCAATCTGTCATCCCGGAAGGCTCAAAATCCATGGAAGACTCCTATGACTCGTTAACAGTCTTCAGAGCAAAGGTGCTCATTCTTTTTCAACTTGCTCTCCAAATCTCCTCGTCTTTCTATTTATGTTTGCTCACTGAATCTGTCCTTGGCCGCAGGATTACAATGCGGCCATCGAGTTCTACTGGGCCCCATTTCTTCTAGAGTCAAATTCAGACAATGCAGTTATACACAGGATAACGGACCGGATAATTCGGAAAGGCTCCATTAACAAGCATGGCAAGTACTGGAAAGGCGCTGACATTGTGGTGTTCAATACCTATTTATGGTGGATCACTGGCCGCAAGATGAAGGTCTTGTAAGTGGCCTCAATTATCTTAAACCTGCCTAATTAATAATGCTTCTCTTTGCAATCGTAAAAATTGAGCAGCTTTTATATTTACTTATTCTTGTTTACTATTGTTACTCAGGAAAGGCTCCTTCAAAGATGAACATAAGGAGATCATGGAGCTACAAACAGAGGATGCTTATCGGATGGCAATGAAGAGCATGGTGAACTGGGTGCAGAGGAACATGGACCTTCAAAAGACAAGGGTCTTTTTCACTAGCATGTCACCTACTCATACAAAGTAAGCCTTCACTACTACTATAACCTAAAACCTGAAAAAAAGGGCCAAGCCATTTAATACTGATTATACCATACATTTCAAGGAAGATCCATGTTTAGCCATTTAACCTTGCTAGATAATGCTTGTCATGTCTAAGTCTTACGTAACGACATATCAGTGGTAACGTTTGTTATTAAAAAAAACATGTATTGACTCTTTTCATACAAATGGCTTCTCTTGCATTGATGCAGGAGCCAAGAGTGGGGCGGCAAGCCAAACGGGAACTGCTACAACGAGACGACATTGATCGATGATCCGACATATTGGGGATCAGATTCAAGCAGGAGCATAATGCAAGTGATTGGTGAGGTGTTTAGCAAAACAAAGGCTCCAGTGTCTTTCCTCAACATCACACAGTTGTCTAGTTACCGGAAGGATGCGCACACGTCTATACATAAGAAGCAATGGAACCCGTTGACGCCCGAACAGGTGGCGAATCCGGCTAGCTATGCTGACTGCACACATTGGTGCCTGCCTGGGCTCCAAGATACGTGGAATGAACTGCTGTACGCTAAGCTATTCTATCCTTAGTCAAAGGTAAAAAAAAAAAGCCACAGCTCCGTAGACAACACGTGCAAAACCTTAATTTGGGTTCGCACGTTTGCAGGTACATAAGCGTTCATTGACATTCACTTGATGTAAAGAAAGAGAAACAGATGAGATAATAACACCATCAATTCATTCTTTTGGAGGGGAAGTTCTTGTAATTTGTTCTTACTTGGTGGATCGTGATCCCGAGCATAGGCTTTGGGCCTATGTTTAATGGTCTTATACGATTTAGTGGGCCACGCTAATACTATTTTGGATCAAAATGTGTTAAGCTTTGAATGATCGTATACGATTTGGCATACAGAATCTACGATTTAAGCTTAGGGTTTTGTTACAAAGGGTTTTTAGAATTACTGTAGATTTTTCATTTTTGTGTAGCCAATAGCCAATTTGAATATGGGAGATGCTAAACTTCACACAAAATTATTAAATTTCACATCCTTAAATTACAATAATAGCCTTATTTCAAACAAAAATAATAATGTTGCCATTATTCTCAAATTTTAAGAAGTCCCATTCTTTCCTATCTAATCATGTATGTATATTGAATAATCTATATATATATATAAAAGCCGTAAGGATTGGAGCCTCCACGCTGCGCCACGTCAGCTTTGTCCACGTGTCGATCCGAGAATGCGACACATCAGATTTAGCCACGTGTCATAATTTCCTTAAGCCATATCATTTAATTCATTTCTTTTTCGAAAATTAAAAAAAGATAAATTAACCTCCTAATATTTAAAACCGAGGCAATATTCAAGATATTTTTTTAAGTTTAGATTTGGTTAGTTAACATGATTTGGCGATGATTTGGTTTATTTTTATGGTAAGTGATCGAGCTTAACACCTAAACAAATCTTTAGAAATTGTAATCAAATCTTCCGGATTTTGTGTTGACATTAGTTTGTTCGCTCTTATTTGGTTAGTTTCTTTTTCTTTTTTTTACCATCACATATTTATCGAAGATTGTTGATTAACCTCTAAACAATGTGTAATCATATAAATGGATAGTGTCAACTACTTTTATTTTGAATAAAAAATGTTGCACAAGATATGATTATATTTTTTAAAATTAAAGAAGTTATCAATAAATCTTGAATTACAGATTTAAAATACTACATTTATGCTCAAATTTGTAAATACTTAAAATCCTATGTTATAATAATTTTTTTGTGTAATATTCTCAAATCGGGAAAGAATATAAAAAATTAGAGTTATGTTAAATCATAAAAAATATAATGAGAATATTGAATTATTCCATAGGTTGTATATATAAATTATTAATGAAAAGCATTATTGATTTTAATTTTAAAAAGGAAGCTTATTTGGTTGTTTGTAATCTCTATATCCTTCCAATAACAAATGTTATTTAGTACATTTTGTTTGAATTGTTTTGAGATAATTATCATTATATTTCTAAAAAGAATTTTGTATATAAATTAATATGGTTAGTTCTTATATCCTTACGGAGCTATGCGTGGATAATTGTTTTGTAGAGATTATTTAGTTTGAATTATTTAGAATAAGTTTTTCAAAGGAGAAAATGTTCTTTCATTGTTTCATATCTTCATTATAATAGATGGAGGGTTGGATAGCTACACATAAAGAGTATTTTTACAGTCGGTACAGATAATTGGAATGTATTGTTAAATTATTGAGATCTAAATAAAGTTTTAACAAATTCATGTACGAGAAATAATAGGAGCACTATCTTATTGATACCCAAAAACATCCTAATCTAAATAAGAAAATATCCTACCTTACTAAGCAAAGATCCTTCACCCAAAATCCATCCAAATCTATTTATCTAATTTATTGAAATCATATTGTTACCAAATCTTACACTAAAAGAAATTACAATATAACCATGACTTATAATGGATCAATATATATATTTTATAAAATTCGGCCGTTTTCGAGCCACCAGGTTGATTCTGGCCCCACTTGATTTTATTTTTTCAACTTAAATAGATAAAAACAACTTTATATCTTTTATTTTCCTTAATTATCTAATCTTCACTTTTATCTTTAAAGCCTTATTATCTATATTTAATTTTATTTTCCTTATTTGGTTAAAAAACTAATTCGATAGTCAAAGATAATGATTTTATACTCATAGAATTTGAGTTCGGACCGTAATTATGAAAGGAAAGGGACCATGAAAGCTTTTTAATAGATATATTATCTTATTTTGAAGTTATAAAAAACTATGGTCTAGAAATAGTATTATGTTGTATTAAAATATTTTATAAAAAAATTAAGTATTTGAATCATAATTATGCACGACAACAAGTTAAGCTAATAGCTTTGGCTCAAAGAGATATTCAGTAAAAAAAGTTGGAAGTCATATAACTAACAGTTATTTCATTAATTTTGGAATTCATAAATATAAAAAAATTATATAAAAAATTACTCTCACCACACCTTATATTTTATATATATTGTTTTTAACACTTTTTATTAATTTCATAATATTTTCTATACTAATTGTTTTTTAGATTCAGAATATCATGATCTTTGAAATATATTATATTTTGATAAGATATATGTTTTTTGGTCTATTCATACGTATAAAGACAAAATATTATTCATTAAATATTATGATTAAAAATACTACATGTTTAATTTGGGTATATCAAGTTGGTGCTCTGCATACTAAAATACAAGTATTTAAAAATTGCATTATAACGTATTTTATTGACTACTAAATATATGCAAGTGATTTGGATACTAACATATTCTCAATCAGTTATTTAACAATTAAAAACTTCTAATATTCGATAAAAATCAAATTATGTTAAAAATTATTATTAAACATTTCACATTAATATTCTATTTAGTATATATCCAAAAGTTAATTTAAAAATACAAGTCGTGCATGGCACGACGGGTACAACTAGTTGATTCTCTCATCCTCTATGAAAAAAACTCCCCAAAAATTTCCCTTCTTCAAATTCTTCTAACCTAATTTAAACTAGTACAGACCCCGTACCATGTACAGGTATTGTAAATATAAATCCGAGTTAACTTATTCGATATCAAATTTTGATATGAATCCGCTTTTAACTCAAGTATTTATAATCCAAAACCGATAGACTTGAGTCCGAACCAATATATTGACCATATGTACTTCTATTCTATTAATACAATGTTATTTTAAAATAATTCTATTCAATTTTTCGTATTTATATTTAATATACTACGGAGTATTGACCTATGTGAAAGGTTTTTACTATTCTTTAAGATTTAATAATGACAATAACTCATACTAATTAATAAGGAAATTTTGTTAAGATATCAAATAAATAGCTTGATTTTTTTTATTCATATAAGGATATAATGTTTATAAAGTCATATTAGGAAAAAATCTTAAGATATCAAAAAATGGGTAAGATATCAAATAGATTTAAGAAATTTGAATAAAATATCAAGTAGCTATATAAGTTATTTTTAGAAAATATAATGTAAAAAATAAAATCATTATTTTATTCAGGCTTGATGACGTGGCGCAAATTTTAACAAAGACTTGGGTTCCGCTTTATACTGTACTAGCTAGTGACCCGCACCTTGTACGGGGGCCTTTTTTTATCTTGTGTATGAATTCACTATAATAATTACAAATATCATCAAATGTCTATTTTTCTTAAAACGACGTGTAATTTTTAGATTATAAAATAATATAATTCTCATATATTTATATATTAGCTCTTTTTATACATAAATAAAAATTGAGGAATTTAAATTAAACTGCATAAACTAACTTATATAAATTAATCAATAATTTAAAAACAAAAATTTAGACTAATATAGTATTATATTAAAAACATAAAGAGTATTTAATATGATAAAAAATAAAACGAAATTATCTTGTATATATTTTATTATTTTGTAACAAATTAAATAAACAAGAATTATTAAAATATAAAATACAAAATATTAATGAGTCATTATTTTAATAAGAAATCTATCTTTTATCTAAAATGTAATCAGTATATAATGTTACAGATTATATTAAAATATATAGAGAATATTTAATATAATATAAAAGAAAACGAAATTATCTTGTATATATATTCAGGGTAAATATATTATGTAATCTTTTTATTAATACTTTTATTGGATTTTAATAAGATATGATAGAAAAAAAATAATATGCTATTTTAATAAAAAAAAGATATGCCGTAAATATATTGGGAGAATTTTCTACTATTGATAATTTTTAGAAAAGATTAGAAAATAATTACGAAAAAATACTTAGCAATAATATACTATTTAAATAATTGGATAAAAAAGTTTTTTGTAAATAAAAAGATTAAGATAAATCTATTTATGAAACTAAATAGGTAATCGTATAATGATAAGATTGAGATTTATACATTAAGATAGAATATTAATTAAGCAACTCAAAATTTAAGATAGAACCAATATTTAAATTAAATGAAAATAAGATTAAGATTATATATTATGATAAAGCTAAGATGTGATAAGATAATTTTTTTAATAAGGGGGGTGATGTGGCACAATATGGTGGCAGAATTTGCTTCCGCTTTAGTATATAGTAATAGATTATGGTAAATTGCCTTACAACATTGATGTATTGAATCATAGCCGTAAGTCCCGTAACATTAGTGCTAGTGCCCACTCAATTCATGTCTGGAATTTTTTTTGTTCAATATTGGGCATTTGCATTGGGCCAAACTTCTATGTAATTATGTTTTCTATTAAATAAAAAAAATTATTAACTTTTTGAAAGAAAGAATATATAATATTAACTTGCTATTGACAATCTATGCATATGTTGAGAAGAAGTTAAGATGTGTATCAAGTTAGAATTGATTCATGCATTAAAATGACAAACCTTATAAATAACTAGTACAAACCCCGTACCATGTACGGGTAATGTAAATATAAACCGAATTAATCGATTTGAGATCGAATTTTGATACGAATAAGCTTTAAAAGCTCGGGAACTTATAATCCAAATCCGATAGATCGAAGTCCGAACCTATTGACCTATATATGTACTTTTATTCATACAATTTTAATTCTAAAATAGTTCTATTCAAATTTATATTATTAATGAATATACTATTGATACATGTGAATTTTTTTCACTATTCTTCAATATTCAATAATGACAAAAATGTATACTAATTAATAAGAAAATTTTGTAAGGAATATAAAAGAAAATCACTTCAATTTCCTTATTCGTATAAGGATATATAATTGAGTAAGATATTAAGTATATATATAAGGAAATTGGATAAAATATCAAGAAGATATATAAGTTATTTTTTGAAAATCAATGCAAAAAATAAAATCATTATTTTATTCAGGATTGATAACGTGGCGCAAATTTTAACAAAGACTTGGGTTCTTCTTCATACTGTATTATAGTAGATTAAAAACATTAATATGGTATATAAATTTTTATATTTTTGTTCCTTTGAATTGGTATGTATCTTTGAAGTAATTCTTTATTACATCCAAATATATCTAGATGGCTGATTTTCAAACTTTAAAAAGGTAAAAAGTTAGTGCATGGGTAATATAGGAATGTTTTTACAAAAGTGTGAAGTAGTAATTTTTTTATTGCGAAGAACAACACTTATGTTTGAATATTTGTTTGAAACGCTTAAACTCTCATTGAGTATGAGTACTTGACTTGGGGTTTTACGAGATTTTTACATTTTTAATATTAGAAAGGTTGAGGTGAGTTTCGGTGAGAAGAGTCTTTGTGGTAAGGATAACCCTTTATAGTGAGAAGTAATTTCATCCATTCGATTTGCCTTATTACTTAATAATGGATGGTCTAATTATTATTATTTTTTAAATTATTATTGATTTATTTTTATTTTTCAAAAAAATCGAATAATATAAAAATTGAACTTACCGTACAAAAAGTAGAACCCATACAAATTACAAATTTTAACTTTTAGTACATGTAATTGAACTTTTAACATATTAAAATGAACTTTTGGTTATAAAATGTGAACTACTACATGGGTTACAACTCACAATCATTTTTTTGCAAAGAAATTTATTTTTTATCTTTTTAAATTTTAATTTTTTTAGTTTTTATTTATGTATCACAGTTGCTATTTTGTAGCAAAAAATACTATATTATAGGGATTTTTCTTTAAGACACACTATAACATACCAATCTTATAATGCTCCTTTTACCATTACGGACGCAACCTTCTAACTAATGATACTTTTAACCTTAAAACTCCAAAATGACATTATTTTAGCATTGCACCGAATACAATATTAATACTTTTACTTGTTTTAATGGATTGCTTTGGAACTCGACCAACCTAACACCATTAACTTTAAAATTAAGTATTATATGTTGAAATCACAGCAACTTGATCATGTTTTCGGATACAAAGTCATGAGATGTTCCCACAACTTGAAAATGTTTATCATTAACATCGTTAATTTAATACACTCCATAGGCATACACTTGTTTGGTGCCATACCATAACATTGATGCTCAAGTCAAATTATTTGAATTCTTGTACTCGATTATTTTTTTTGGACCAAAACTTTAGTGTTATCCTAATTCCTAACCATTGAAAGAAACTCACTAGGAAAACCTTTAGCCATTGATTAATTACCATTTAAAATCGTTGTTCAAATTTTCCCGCAATTTCTCTAGATGAAGGGAAAACCTTTGGCAATTGGCATCCACTTGCACTCCAACTTGCAATAAGGTAAATATAGTCCGTACACAGAGTTTACCGAGTCATTAAAAATTACTGTAAGTAATTAGCACACAAGTTGCAAATGTATTGCTATTTTTTGGGACATGAATATATTGTTCCTTTTAATGAAAATTGAAATATAAAATTTTATATGGTTGTTGTCCTTTTGCAATGGAAGATATATTAATTCACACCATAGCAAGTTGTGTTGTTTTAATTGCCCAAGTTGCATATATGGCCGGATCAAATTAAGATGCTGGCTAAGCTAGCTAATCTGTGGTTGTACAATTTGTTTATTATCCAAATTTAACAATTGGCCTTCAAGAAAAGTTAATAAGAATTTAGTTATGAAGTTGATAATATCGCATAAAACAGATTAAGTCACACTAATTAGAAAATGTTGGGTAAGATTAGATTATTTAGAAGGGTGAATTAAGCAAATGCTTTTTTACTTTTTACTTCGTTTTTTCTTCCGTTTTTTCTATTTTCGATTTGATTTTGTACATGTTCTGAATAGCAAATCAAGCAAATAAGGTCATGGATAAGATTAGATTATTTATTGGCATTGGATCAAATGAGAAGTCATTGCTTCTTTGGTTACTCTTCAAATTTCCATGAATTAGAAAATTCCATGATTTAACATTAATTATATGAGTTTGGCTTAGAAAAAAATTGATTTAAAAACCCATGATTTCCAATTCGCATGTTTTTCAATTCCTCCCTATCACATGAATTGTAATTACCTACGAGATGGTGGGTAAGATTTTCTTCCCCATTTTTTTCTAGAAAAAATCAATCGGAAATTCTACGTGGTAACCCTAGGGTTTAACATTATTTACAAGGTGTACCAATCTTTTACATATTACACGCGGTAACCCTGAGATTAATATGAAATTCACGTAATATCCGAAATGTTAAAAAAATCAATCCTTTAAAACTGATTTTATAAGAAAAAAATTTAAAATCTTCACAAATGCAAGATTATTGACGGTTCAAACCTATCTTCTCATCTGCATTATCAACAAACTTTTTCTTCTTCCTTAATTGGAGGTCTTCTCTCTTTAGTGTGCTTTTTCAGTTCAATTCTCTTATCAAGGTTCAAACGATATGCCTTCTTAATCTTACTTCTCACTACATCACCACGGCCTTTCTTAGATTCGTCATCCTCAGCAACATTCCTTCTACTAGGAAGTCCTCTTTTTGTATCCTTCTTCAGCTCTTCCTCATCACAAGCATCAGAAGTAGATTATAAATTAAATGCATTCAATCTTGGCTGCAACCTCATTAAAATCCAATTCACAAGTGTATGGTGAAGTTGCACCAACAGCTTTGATTCTCTTACAAGGCTGAGTGACCAATGCTAATCTTTTCTGATCGATGCTCTTCTGTCAGTTTTTCTATAGCCGAAGGATCTGTCTTACATGGGGCCTCTTGGATGAAGATTGTTTTTATGTGTTTTCGAAACAAAGTTTTTTCTGATTGAGTAAAAATATTCTTACAAGAATTGGACTTCACCCCTTCAACAACTCAATCTTGGAGCTACAACTCAATCTTGGAGCTACGTGTATAAATTGGTATCAAAGCAATCGGTCCTTGGCCATGGCGGAAGGAACGAGAATGAAGACGCTTCATGAGTTGGTTCGCAAGACTGAACTCCAAGTGCAGGAAATCAACAAATTCGTGAGTCTGATTTTCAACAATTCCACACAAGAATTCATGGAGAAGTCCAATCGTGAGTTCAGCGAACATCAAGCTCGAGTGGAGGCGATGCATCGGAGCACCGATCAGGCGATTGCGAACCCGCGAAAAGAATCGGAGTCTCAGTATGAAACCCTAACAGATCTGATAATGGGGCGTCGCAACCATCGATCGTTTGAGCCACCGCAGGAAACGCAAGGAGGGAGACAAATCCAAGAACGGAGATTGATCGGTCGGATAGAGGTGTTTTGGGTTCTCCTCCGAAGGAACATCGTCAATAAAGCTTCGAGCGGAGCTCAACCTTCGGATCTAATATGCGTTCAGAAAGGCCGAATGACGAGGATGGTGGGGCACCATTGAAGGTGAGCGCTGATCTGTCTTCTTCACCTGTAGCCTCCCGTTCAAAGCTGCACAAAATCCTCTATGGGTGACCTCCCAAACCACGTCTTCTGTATTGTATTTTTAAGATTTTAATTATTTTTTTCTTATAAAATCAATTTTAAAGATAAGGATTAATTTTAATATTTTGGTTATTAGAGGAATTTCTTATTAATCTCAGGGTTACCACATGTAATATGTAAAAGATTGATACACCTCATAAATAATGTTAAACCCTAGGGTTACCATGTGGAATTTCCGAAAATCAATTTACCCTCTCACAATATTTAATAAATATTCTATTTTTTTATTGTTATAATCGTAATTATATTTAAATACCTAAAAATTTCTCACATCTAACCAAACAAAATGCACAATTTGAATTCTTATGAATTAAACTGTGATCAAACATGTTTTTTTATTTCTTAGAAATTATTTTACATAAATTAAATTTATAAAAATTATACGTCCTACATCCAACCAAACAAACACTGACATACTTTAGGATAAGTTGACCATGTTGAAGCATACGTTAGGATAAGTTTGATCTTCTAGCTCTTTCTTGACCATGTTGAAGGTTTTATTCCCCACCAAACACTAGATTATTTAGAAATGTTCTCGACCCATCTCAAATCGTATATTATTTGATTAGATTGTTCATATCAAACAAAGCCAATATTAGTTTAATCAATTAAATGTACTTTTTCCGCCGGAGTTAATTAATTAACTAACTTCATTTTAGTGGACCTCCTGATTTTTTGAAGATGGTAAATTTTCCACGTTTCTTCGCTCTCTAGGATTTAAGGATTGTTGATTTGTTTGCAGGTCCACCCAGAGGAAAGGATTCAAAGATTGTTCACAATAAAAAGGATCTCCCTTAATTGGTTCTGAATCTTGCACCAAAGTAACATCAAAATTTTCTTGTAGAAGCAAAGTAAATTTTTTTTTCATAGCTGCTAAACATCACACTTAATTTTCCATCTCCTTCACACTTTTCCAATCTTTTTATTATAATACCCTTAAAATTAATTTTGGAAAGCTTAAATAAAATCTAAGAACTACCTTCAATTACAAGAATATACTTAAGCAAAATCTACATTAAACAATATTTTCAATAAAAAAATATTTACTTTACAAAAATTGAACCCACCAAATTTTTTTTTTCTACATTAAACAATATTTTCAATAAAAAATTATTTAACCTTATGATATATAATTAATACAGAGCTATATAATGATTTTTTTCTCCCTTTTTAAAAACTCTAATCTATATAATGTTTTTTTTGACTATTATAAAAACTCTAATAAGTTTAAAAATAAATGGTAAAAATGACTTCGTAATAATAAAAGTGTGTCATCTATAGCATCTCCAAAAAAAAAGTTATTTTTATATATACAACGTATATAAAGTTTATTTTTATTTCTTAATCTTATATAGTATGATAAGTTATGATTTTTTTATAAATGATTTCGTAATAATAAATGGTAAAAAAATATTAAAAGAAATGAAATATTAGAATAAGGGATATTTAGATTGAGATTAGTTATTTTTTTCCTTTTAAAGCCGATTGAGATTTATTAAGGCAGTGAATCCAACAAAATATCTTATGGAGTAATACATAAGGCTTTTTATTTTTATTAATTTTCCTTTAAGAAAGGTTATTAAGGTAATTTTAAATGTGATGTATAGTAAAAGTGTGTGATGTATAGCATCTCCCATTTTTTTTTGTACGTGCACTCACCTAAATGTAATCAATCTACCCGCAAGCTAACTTTCCTATTCAATCTTTTTTTTGGTATTTATCGAGCCGAGCGGAACGGTGATGTAGAGTAGGATCGTCCGTGTCATAGATGGTCGGGTGTTCGGTATTAACTCTGTTTTCGATCTTCCTTTGTCTTATCACATGCTCTTAAGGTGTTAGTGTGAACAGTGACGGACCGGGGCGGGGGCCTGTGGGGGCACGTGCCCCCACTCCCGTCCCGGTTGTAATTTATTATTTTTATTATTAAAGTATTTTTGTAAAATATATAATTTAAAATTTTTAAATATCTTATATAAAAGTTAGTTGATTTAATCTAAATTTTTGCTCCAAAGAGGTTTAGTGTTTAAATCTCATCGATTCTAGCTTTATTTTTTTACCGGACATTAATCATTATTCTAAAAATCTCGTCTAAACCTCGCCTAGGTATTAATCTACTTCTTTGATCTTCTTTCCGCTTAGGGTCCACCTAGTATTTTAGCCTGCTCAGGCATCGATATGGACTGCCTAGACAGTTGTATATGTTGTCTAGCTGTTAAGTAGTTCCTCTCTACGTAACGATCGTATAGCCTTTTCCAAAGCATTAATAAGATTAATAACTTTACATATGTCTTCCATCTCTACCATGCTAATAATGCAATTTTAAGAGGTGCATTATAAACCAAAGACTATTTTAACAAATTGTAAAATTTATAAGTTTTAAAATTTGTTATTAATAATAAAAAATGATAAGTAAAGAAATAAATAGTAAGAATAATATCATTATCATCGATCGACGACAATTTTACTTAAGTTGAAAAATATAAGTTGTGCCCCCACTATTATAAAGTTCTGCGTCCGTCACTGAGTGTGAATTATATAATGTTTTATTGATTAATATTATATGATGTTTTATATAATGTTTTATTGATTAATATTATATAATGTTTTATTGATTAATTATTATTGGGTTATGGGGATTTTGTTATTGTTAATTAAGATGTTGTATGAGTTGAATTTATGATATTTTATTTGAACTATTATTTTTATAAATTACGAGTTGGGTGTTTTTATGTTTTCTCGCCGTGTCCGCGTTATAAGATTCGAATGTTCGGTTATCGAGTTCGACAGTGCCTTTGAAGTCTACTATTACAAATTGGATTCAGCACGCACATAGTATATGATTGTAGATAACATTACTCGATCCCCTTATCTATATACTACGTAGATCATTACAGGGACTATATGTACGTATCAACAATAAGATCGAAAGAGTACGAAAGTTAAAACGTACGTAATTGTGGTAGTTACATTGCTAAACGAAATTCACCAATTGGAACATAATCAAGAGCAATCACTTATTTAAATATTCAGCTAATTAAACACCTACTAACACACACGATCATACAATTTTTTGTATATACAAATAGGGAGAGAATTAGGACGACTTCAATGTTATTCTATAAACATCCTTCTACATGAGATTTTTCGAAAGTAATACAGTAAATTCCTACATTATCACGTAAAATCTGCAATAATTATAACATGCGATTAGTGTCAAAACTTGACCCGATCTGAAAAACCAATCCGAACCGACCGAAAATCTTAGGGTTGAACTCCGACCCGAATAGTAGCGAGTGAAGGAAAAACCGAACCCAATTAACCCGAACCCAACCCGACCGATCCCATTATATATATATATATAGAATAAATATATTTTCTTTTAAATATTATAATATTTTTTATCATAAAACCTATTATAAATAAAATATTATTATAAAATCTATTAAAATATATTTTATTATTAAATGTTATTATTTAATCATAATATTATTTTAATAATCATTAAAAATTTAAATTATTTACCTGTTAGGTCGATCCGAACTCGGACAAGAACCTGTCAAGACTTAACCTGACTTGACCTGTAACTCAATTAACCCGAACCCATACTCAACCCGAGCCCGAAAGACCAAATCCGAATCCACCTGACCCGACCTGTTTGACACCTCTACATGCGATCCATACAATTAATCCCAATTAGAAGTCTCTTATTGATGAGTGCTTTTTGGATATATATTGTTCATCAAGTTCATCTTAAAGAAGTTGGGCCCGTATTAAAAAATGCTGCTTTTTAGTTATGATTATAAACTAATCAATTCCTGATTAAATTTAAAAAATATACTGTAGTTTTTTTTTTTAGGTTAGCAAAAATATACTGTAGTCTGTTACGTTTTACATAGCATCGATCTCAAGAAAATACAACGAAACCCAAATTAAGGAACCATTACAATCCCACCTTCATGTTAATCAAATAATTAATAAAAAAAATGCATACTATATTGGACTAGTTACAATTCACAACGACTTATAATAGTAATAATCAACATTCCACCGTAAGTTATGTAACACCCGAACCACCAAGACCAGGTAAAAAGTAAAAACTTTCTTGCCAATGCTCACCCACGGCCAGATCGATCTCACGGTGAAAATAACCCCAGACACAGTTAAAAAAAAGAAAAAAATAAACTTGAAAAACTCGTCTCACGATGCATTGGAATTTCTCGTGAACTTCCCGGACGCGATCTCGGCGAGCGAGTTCAAGTTGCACCTGACAATGGTGTCAACAAACATACACGTATCCTCGCGCGTGTTCCCCACGGGCACGTCAACCGCGTAGGACTCCACCACCACCGTCGACGCGCCGCCGTCGACCTCATGCAACGTCATCACCGACCGGTAGTTCGTGAGCCGGTGCTCGCCGCCGACTACGCTGAACCCGATGACGTGGCGCTCATCGTCGATCACATCGAGCCGCTCGGTGCTCCAGGCGGCCGGGAGCCCCGACACCACGCGCACCTCCCGGAGCGTGCCGACGCCGCCGTCGCCGGCGACCACGTGGCAGCTCTTGAGGAAGCGCTTGTAGGTCAACGGGTTGTCGAACCGCCGGACCACCGACCAGACGGCGGCGGCCGGGGCGGCGATCCGACGGACCGTGGCCGAGGCGGCTTGACCCGGGCCCACGCGCCGCCCGTGGTAGCGGTTTAGGGTTTCGGCGGCGTAGGTGAGGAGGGAGGGGTGGCAGTGAGAGAGCTCTTGGATTAGGGTTGGCGGGAGAGAGCGGTGGTGGTGCTTGGTGGTGGTGGAGGCGGTGGTGGTGGATGTTCGATGGGCTAACGCCGTTGGCATAGCGAGGTTTGTAAGGGGTCGGGTTATTTCTGTTTGATTTTGTCTCAGTAGTTCTTTAATAAAGTGTCTGTCTCGTCTCTCCTTCGACCACAAAAAGAACAAAAGGAGGAGCCACGAGAGAGATTTAAGAGAAGGAAGAGGAGGGGAATTGAATTGGATTGGATTAAAGTGAAGTTATAATAAGGTTGTAAAATGGAGGAGGAGAAAGATTTGAATTGATGAAGGGATGGCGTGGGGAAGGGCCATGCAAGTGGATGAACAAGTTGCAAAGTATTTGGTGGGGAATCACAGCCAATCACTCGCATGACACATGTACAACTTGGGTTATACTAGTCCTTTAATCATCGTCGTATTTAAGGTTTGTAATTAATTTCTATATTAGATTACAAAAAGAATCTTTAATCCTAGTGCTTAGGATTAATCAAAGTACGTCGTACTTTTGTATCAATAAGATATACTCCTTCAGATCTAATTTAATTGGGATTTTCGTAGTTAGATTTTGATCAAATATACGTGTAACGTGTTGCTTTAAGATTTTTAGGTAATTAATTCTTTTTTTGGAAAAAAAAACATAAGTATAAATATTTCAATCGTTTATTCCAATAATATACCCCTACGATAATTTGGTAAAAACTAAACTCTTTTATAAAACTAGTCGAAGACCCGTACCATGTACGGGTAATGATCATTTTTTTCCTTAATTTGTGTATCTACCATAATCTATACTATATATTAAATTTCATATATAAATAGATTAAAATGGGAATTGAAAAAGTTAAGTTAATTAATATGTATTTTTTATAGAAGGAAATTTTAAAGATAGATAATATTGTTTCAAAGATAGTATTAGATGAGTAAGAAAAAGAATAAAATTAAAGATTAGATAATTAAAGAAATTTTAAAGATAAATAATATGTCTTTAAAGATAGATATTTGATGGGTAAGAAAAAAGATTTGATAATTAGGAAAAACAAAATATATAAAATTGTAAATAAAGTGGGGCCAGAATTAACGTGGAGGCTCGAAATTCTCCGGCTTTAATATATAGTATAGATTGGACAAAAATACCTCAATCACCTACAAGTCAATTTAGGTACAATTTTCTTTAACCATCTACGTAAAACTTCCCATTTCACCACAATCTACATGCAATCACACTACCGTTGCACCACCACAGCTTGCGTTGACAACGAACCACCATCACGCAACACCATCGCCAACGAACCACCATAGCCTTCGACCTCGCTCGTCATAGCCTTTTTACCACCAATGTGTGCCGCCTTGCCCCACGCCACTCGTGCGCTGCAACGACACCCTCGCGCCGCCCTTGTGCCTCCCTTGCGCCACCGTCCTCCTGCCGCCTAGCTTGCCCCGCCGTCTACATATATATGTGCATGTATATTTTTTTCTTAAAGCAATAACATTAGTTAATTATAATTATATAGAAATAGAAGTCTATATATTATGTTGCTACATTTTTATTTATTTTTCATAATTCAAGAATCATAGGTAGTAGTATATTTATCTTACTATGTTCTTAAAACATTTTTTTCAACTTTCATATTCAACCATATCACAATTTCTTTAACATTTTTTTCAAGTAATTTTATTTATTTCTCCATTAATTCTCATTTTTCCTTTTCTACTTTTTACCTAGTTTTTTTCCTTAACCTCTCTTAATTAATTTATATCAACTTAGCATGTCATTAGATCCCCATTTTCCATAATTTATATTTAACTTTTCTTAACCTTTTTCAACTTCACTCATAACCTCTTTAAAGATCATAAAAAAAAATTAGTTCAATCTCATTCGATTGTTACGTATTATCATTTTGTATAATATAATAGGTTAATTTTGAAATAGAATAGACATAGAATTATTGTTAAGTTTATTATTTTTTATGTTTATAAAATATATCGAATTATACATGCTTAGTATATGAAAACGCATATTTGTCCTTCCATACTTTAATACCAAAACTTTTTAAGTCTTCTCCTTAAGGCATGCTATCATCACTTTCATCCCTCTTATGTCAATTTTTAATAAATATACTTTAAAACAATTCTCTAATCATCTATTATACCCTAAACCTACGTTCATCATATCTTTCGCCAAAATAAAATAAAAATAATTTTTTTTCAACCTTCTCAAATCCCTTTAGCCTTGACATACAACTCCTTTTTTAACCTCTCCTTAACTTATTTTTGCAGCCACTTTTTTATTTTTAATTTTTGATAGCTACCATGCTTAATTAATTATATATTATGGTTTTTAATTTCTCAACTTCTACCATGTTGACCATTTTAAAAAGCGATTTACACTTGTATAAAATATATATAGTGACCATATTAAAAATAAATCCAAGTTGACAAAAATAATATATAGGGTAGAAATGTATTAAAAGTAATTTTGATTAATATCATAACTATATACTAAGTGGAGGCTAAAAATAATATTTAGCACGACACGTGTCAAACCTTCTCATTGGACCGCATCACCCATCTTTCTTGAACACAATTTAATTTTTTTAATTGGTTAAAATTTCATTTTAGACCCCCCATTAGAACTATTCTTATCTACTGATTTCCATTTAAATACTTTTCTAAAAAAAATTCGATTTTTATACATAATTTTTCTAATCTACTAAAAACTTTAAAATCTTGATCCGATATTGCAAAATTAAAAATTCCACCAATAGATAGAATTGCAAAATTAAGATATGTGTCCAAACCAAACGTATTGCCAAATCTAAAATTTCAAAATAAATTATTTTCTATTAAATTAAGCTTATCTATCCAAATCTTAAAAAAATCTATTCAAAATCATTTAATTGTACCACATCACTCATATATATTAAAGTAGTTTAATTATAAAATAAATACAAAATAAAAATAATAATTATAAAATAAAGAAACTTATTGATAAAAACAAGTATTCAATTCTTATACGAAAAGTATAATCTTACATTTTTTGTTCAATCAAAAGAATATATTATACCACAAATAATTTGTTAATATTATAAATCTCGGAAGAAGCACATTAAATTAATTTTATACAAGATTTTATATCAAACTGTTCTTTTAAATAACTTTATAAAATTTAAATTAAGATTTTAATTAAATCGAAATCGTGCCTTAAGGTACAAGTGCTAATACTAGTATCCATCTAAAGATAAATATTTCCAAACTTAAATTAGAAATGATGCTATCGTGTTCTTAAAAAAAAATTCTTAATTATTTAAAATCAATCAAAATTGTTCAGCCTTATAACGTGTTTAGCACGGGGACTAATGTAGGCTAGTTACCCATAAAAGTTACTCCCGGATACGATGATATATTAAAATTGATACTAAGATCGATGTACATATTATATTTTATATTCATATGTATATGATTGGTAAATAGATATGAAAACTTTTAAACCATCTAAGAGAGGATTCAAACTAAAACCATAGTACATCATACATGATTCCGATCATATTATATAGATTCATACACATATATCAACTCGGCAATGCATGACACTAGGGATTATCTTATGCCACTGATGTTTAATAGTTAGGAATTAATGACCATTTGGATTAGTTTTTAAAGAGTTGGGCTACCTTGCGTAGATATTTAGGAGACTAATGCAAACTGACATATCTTTTGCCGGATAATGCAAATTGACATCTTGTATCCGAAAGGATTGAAACTACTAGCACCCGATAAATCACATATTGATCATGTTTGTCGATGGGGAGTTCTTTTCTCCATGCTCTATAGGTGGATCCTTGAAGACCCGAAATAAGTTAACTCACTTTTTTTGTCTTGAAGAGTGACCCAAAGACCAAAAGAAAAGGACCATCCACCACACCTACTTGATACGGTTAGTTCAATTTTGGATTTCAACTAGTGCATGTTGTCTGCCTGGTTGGACCATAATATATGCTTCACTTGCATGCCAACAAGTCTATAATACACGCTCATAAATCTCAACTTTTAATTAGTTATATCAACTAGAAAGTACCAATATCATATGCCTTTTAATTTTTTAAACATGGTATAGTGCATAGTAATATAGTATAAATAATCGGTCCAAACGCGCTTGACGCATTAACACACTGGTTGAGCACTCTTAGGTTTAGCATGAGGTCAGGTGCGAACCTCAAAACCTCGAAGCTCCGAACCAATGAGTCAGTAACACTAATACCTCGTGCACGTATATATCTAATAACAACGTTGAATATGTTTTTGTGTAAAGTATTTGAGAATGCATTACTTTATTTTGAGGGAATTATATTTTACAATATAGTAATACACATTTGCTTCACAAAAGAATACAAGTTGTGGTTGTAGCACAAGTTGGGGTAGGAAGCACCTTCCAGAATCGCAGAGCTACTTGACATGGCTAAATAATACAACTTGAACTGCCGAAGTGGTCGTACATCTTTAATCTTCTATGACTAATTGATATATGTAATTACATTATCCTAGTGGCCCATAATTATACTCATATCCCAACTTGGAGCACTTTTAGTTGAATCCATATTCCAAAACATAAAATTCCAAACAATGACGTAGCACGAAAGACTAGTGAGCGCAAGTCTTATAGAACAAGGAATCGCAAGCACGGATCCTTAATCACAAACGAAAGTGGAAATCCATCAGATTGCAGAGAAAACTTTGTATTTAGTAATGATAACAATAAAATTGTCTCCTTAGTGCTTATAGAAACAACCAAGGATAAAAAAAGGTAAAGATAGGTTCCTTCAAAGAAATAAACTAAAAATTACAAAAATCCCAAAAATACTTAAAACCAAGCCATGAAACGTTATTAAACCCCCGAAAAAGGTCTTATGTTAGCTCAAAACACTGAGTTTGAATTTGTGAGCGCGTTCCCTATTCGATAAGGTTTTGTGCGCCCCAAATGAACATCGGATGGACGAAGTCACTTCTGTCGATAACACCCTTTCCAACGGTCTAGATCCTCTTCTACGAGTGCTGGCGTTCTATCTACATCAAACAACCAGACCAATATTTCTTGATGGTCAAATTAAAACAACCAAACATTAACAGTGCCATTACATACAATTCTAGTAATCGCATGGCTCATAATTTATCCCTAATAATTCCAAATTACAAGTCTTATTACTAAACACAACACATTCCATGCACATTCTAGTGAATTATTAGTTCATGTTCAGTTTCGACAACTACACAAGCCAACTTTACACCATAACATACTTACTTATCACGAGAAACTTGATTAAAAAGATGTTTATAACAGGCCAAAACATTAAACCATAACATACTTATCACGAGAAACTTAATTAAAAGGATGTTTATAACGGGCCAAAACATTGCACCATACCATAACAAAGACTTCTTACTCTCAACCTCACATCTTAGCTTCACCCATCATCTTAAGAGGATTCTCATAAGAAGTCTTCTCATTCTTCATGATCATGTGAAATAGCTTAGCATGATCCTCCTCCACAATCTCCCTAAGCAATGCATCCTCGATCTTCTCAGCCTGCCAACGCGACGGATCCTCGACCAACTCCTCGCTAAATATCATACACGAAACCCATTCTTTCCACGTCGTTCGCCTGTACTTATCCTCCTCCAACGTCCCCTTAGCCAACAATTGGTACACATAAACCACCTTCTCTTGCCCCGGCCTAAACGCCCTCGCAATCGCTTGCTTTTGCTTTGACGGGTTCCACTCCGAATCCAGAAGGATCACTCTTGATGCCGCCGTCAAACTGATCCCCTCAGCACATGCATTGATCGACGCTAGCATCACCTGTGGAAACACATGCTCATCATAATGTAAACGGTGTTGATAGTACAAAAGCCCAACAATGCTTATAATGTAATGTAGGATAGTATATAATCAAAACAAACCCATATGGTGAACATGCTTATAGTGTGAGCTCATGATTACCTTGGCAGGGCTGCCGCGATCCTCGAACTTGTCCATGACTCGTCCCCGCTCGAAGAGCTCGAGTTCACCGGAGAGGACAAGGACTTCCTCACCTTTAGTCCAGCCATAAAGCCGCCTCAAGAGCTCAAGAAAGAGGGTGATGGGAGCAATGTTGTGGCAAAAGATGAGCACCTTCTCCTTCCTCATCATACTCTTATGGATCAAACTCAAGACAAACTTCACCTTGGACCCCTTTGTGGGGTCAAGCTTGTGCTCTTCAAGAGCCACTAGCTCCTCATCGGTCATGAACTTGTTAGCACAGACAGCGGTCTTAATAAGCCACGGATGGATTGATCCCAAGGTGATCATGAGCTCAAGCTCAAGAGGAAATCCCCTGCTTTCATTCATTTTTCCATGGAGCTTGACAAGGATCTTTTGTTGCATAGGCGTCGGCTTCATCATCAACGTGTAGCTCTGGAGACCCGGCAAGTTCTCGTAGCTCCCGCTTTCGTACACGTCAATGAACTTGTTAGTCAAGTCCTTGAGCTCATTCAAACCCTCGGCCCTCTCCTCCGCATCACCCGAGTTAATCTTTGAGGCTATGATGTCCATGAAAACCTTCCTTGCTCGGTTCTCTATCGTTATCCGGCTCCTCTTCAAATCATTCACCTTCTTCTTGTACTTCGGGTCAAGCACATGTAACACCTCGTCCACAAAAGACGGCCTTGCAAGGGTGAGCGTGTTGAAGTACTCGCCGAAGTTGTTCTGAAACAAGGTTCCCGAGAGCAAGATCCTCACGTCGGTACTGATCCTCATTAGCGCCTTTCGAAGCCTAGACTTGGTGCTTCTCGGGTTATGGCCCTCATCTAGTATCAAGATCCCGGGGCTCTCCCTCAAGAGTTGGCCCATATACCTCCGGTAGGCATACTTGGTATCATCCCTCATCATGGTCATAAAAGAAGTGTAGCCCATGAGGAGCACACTAGGATGAGCATGCCACTTTTGTAGCTTCTCCAAGCAATCAAGAACATGCATCACGTCGCCACTCGGGACAATGTTAGCCGGCGTGTTGTTATTCCTATCAACCTTCCGAATGTAGATCCGGTCCCTATACGTTCGCCTTCCATGGATTTGGTACACCGGGACCGGAAATTGCCACTTGATGATCTCCTTGTACCAAGTGTACAAGGTTGTCTTAGGGGCCAACACAAGAGGCCGTTTCCCTGGGAAGAGCTTGAGGTAGCTCACCAAGAAGGCGATAATGAGGAACGTTTTCCCGGCTCCCGGAGTGTGAGAGATGACACAACCGCCTACCTTGTCCTTCTTGGACTCCATCTCTGCAGGGGTCAAGGACCCGGCTACGTTCCTCCATAAGAACTCGAACGCCTTTCTTTGGTGCGGGTGTAGCTTATGGCTCATGTTTGGGATCAGGTCCCACACGCTCTCATCTTCTTCTGTGGCAGGCGCCCCTGACGAGGAAGGCTTGCAGATGAACTCCACTCCCACTTCATCAATCAACTTGTGCTCCAAATCATCCTTGGCTTGCCCTTCTCGCGCCCGATTGGCATGTTTATATGACCACCCTGATGAAGTTAGCTACATATAGGAAGGAAAAACACATGTCAAAACATAGTATGGAAGATTCAGGTGAAAAATGTTTGTTACTTACAAATTCAGGTGTGATGTCTCGAATTTCAGTGCCAACATGGCGACAGAACGTACAAATAAGCCCGATTTCCTCATCCAATTCAAAATTGTGTTCACAGGGCTTCTTATTACCCTTAGTTTCACTCGGTTTCGCCTGTTCTTTCTGTTCTTCATTCTGAAAAAGGTGCAAACAAATTAGCTCTCCAAAATTTTAAAAAAAAATCATCACTCCCAACAAAACAATGTTTTAGAATCACTGACCATTTCTTCTTCAAGATACAACGCAGTAAGAGTGTCTTCCACTATTTTCCACAGCATAGCAACCTCAGCGTCCTGTTCGTCTTCCTCCTCTTCCTCACTCTCCTCGTCGTCCTCACTCTCGTTCTCCTCATTCGTAGCCGTCTCTCCAAAAACCTGCTTAAAAGGATCAGTGATCTCCGGGATCTTATTCTCAATTGTCAACTGTATGTTCTTCATATAAGCACTGATGAGCTCCTTGTATGCGCCCGCATCAAGCGTTTTCTTCTTTGCGTTCGCTGCGCTGGCTGAAGGGTCCGGATACGGGTCCTTTCTCGAAGACGAATAGAAAGGCCGGTGTTGTTTTTTACCATAAGTCTTGCTAGAGCTTGCATTAGTAGTCACCTTGTCATCGTCCCAATACTTGTAGTTCTCCCTTGACACCTTTTTCTCCCAACCGCCGTCATCTTCTTGGATGTCATCTAGCTCGGAAAGCTTCTTCGTGCGAGCGACTCCTCTTCCCTTCTTGCCTCGTCTACTATAGAACTTCAGAGGAACGTTGTCTCCAAAACGATCATTCATCTCAGCTTGAAGGTGTTGTTTTGGTTCAGCCGCTGCCTGATTGTTACCTTGCTGAGCCGGAACAATGGCCAGGTGGTGATCATCTTCGCTCTTCTTCCTTTGCTCTCTGGGGCGTTTTGTAGAGTTCTTGGCTTGATTGTTTCTCTTCTCAAGCGACCCGTCCTGACCCGGATCGGTTTCTTGAGCTTTAGACGAACGGGTCGTCTTCTTTTTACCTTTTTTAGATGAATCTCCATCATCTTGGTGATCTAAAGCAAGGCTCTTTTTCTTCCTCCCTCTTGAGCCGGATCCCTTCGCATTGCGTTTAGCAACGAGTGAGCCATCTCGAGGACGTATCTCATAGCGTAAACTCTGCTCATCCCCTTCTTCTTTGCTACTCTCCTCCTCAGAGCTTGTCTCTTTCGAAAGCAAAAGTGGCTCCATTTCCTCCTCGTCGTCGTCCTCATCCGGTTTCAAACTCTTCCAACCGATTCGAAGAGCCGTAATATCCTGTTCTTCAAGACCAATCTCTCCAAGATACCTCTCTGGCTTCACATGCCTCCTCTTTGATCTCCTCACTTCATGGAACTCATACAACGGCGTCTCCTCCTCCTCCTCGTCCTCCTCTTCCACATCCTCAACTCTCGGAGACGGCTCCAAGAGATTGAACGGGACAAACGGGACAACAACCGGAACCACTAGCTCGCCATCCAGCTTAAAATTCATGCCACTCAAATGCACATCTGAGGAAAATGCATCAGAGTTGGCATCCAAGACTTGGTAAACAATCCTGTTCTCTATGGACCGGATGTCGAACACGAATTGCTTGTGAACCGAGGTGACCACCATCCAAGCGACATCGGACTGGAACTTTCCGAGAAAGACCCGGGTCTTGAGGACCGAAGTACAGTCCTCTGAAGCAGCCCACCTGTAGTGTCGGCTGTGGTTAGCCGGCTTTAGCCCGAACCTCTGGAAGACTGAGATTTGGTTGATCCCGACTTCACTGACCTCTTTGCTTAGCTTCCCTCTGAGACCCGCTGTATGATCTGGGATGTCGTTGAGCTTGACGAAGAACTTGCAAGCACATTGAGTATCATGGGGCTTCCTCTCCACAGACACAATTCTAGCCTCCACCCAAACCTGATTCCACAACTTAATATGGTCAGTTAGAGCTCAGGATACTCAAACCAAGAATGCACGACATCGTTTTATACAATCCAAACCAAGAATGCACACGACGTCGTTTTGCAAGTATGCACAACGTCGTTTTATACAATCCAAACCAAGAATGCACGACGTCGTTTTATATAAATAAGGTCAGAATCCACCTTCTAAACTTTACAAAGGAGTACTCATTTCATAAATGCGCCATTAAGTACTTACCCATATAACTTTGATGTATTGAAGTCTCAAGAATGGAAACTTATGTTCTAGATAGGAAGACTTACAGGGTTCGGCGGTTCCCAGGAGTTGTCGGTATCTTGGGACGGCGAGATCACACATATATCAACTCCTGGTCTCAAGAAGCAGGTGCAATCGGACAAGCCCGCCCTTCGGGGCCGGAGTCTAAGTGTCGGGAGGAAACTCTTCTCCTCAAATATGTAACCAACATCAACAAGATTCAAGACTAAAGTCCCTAAGCTTACTCGGATTCGCTCAACAGCGTGCCATGAACCTCGATAAAACACCTCAAAAGCTAGACAACAAGTAAACACATGAAGTAAATTACAATTCACAATAGGTGCAGAAAACAATATTCTTGTTAAGGTAATAATGCAAGAACAAGACTCAAAAACATGACAACAACCACCGTCGACGACTGTGTTTTGACACTAATCATGAAAGAGCGAATACTTACGATGATCATCGAACGGATGGAGCCGCTCGTACAGACCTCGTTTCGTCATTTTGTTTCCCCACAGCAACCCGAGTCACTCAATCAGATCGATCTATCACCGCAATAAACAGACTTCAGTTTCGGTTATTGACATACAAAAGGAACTAAAACTCTCTCCTGGATTTGTAGACAAGAAGTCAAGTTTCATGTTCTTAACTACAACTTCAAATAATCAGGAAATGTATGTGATCTTATTATGCAGTTGCTCCTCTTACACTTCATCTAAGTTGTATGCTACAATTTCAAAGAGTGCATTTTGGAAACACATTTGTCACATCAAAAGAGTATAGCAATAAAATCTTACTTAAATGTGCTAGTAAACATACAAAAATGATCAACTAGTATATCTCCTTTTTTTATCAGAAAAATGTCACTTTCTGTTGAAGATAAGGTAACTTTTAGTGCGATCGTCTACAAAATATTCTACTAATGGCACAAAAATCATACAATGATTAGTTACATACTAACACCTACCACATATACTTGATAAGAGCATCCACAATTATTTCACACAATACCACAACGTTTTACTCCAAACAACCAAGCAAAATGATGAATATAACAAGATAAACGCTAACTACAACTTAAACATTTGATTAAGGTGAAAATGCAACCTGCAAACACAATTTGACAAGAATCTCCAAACAGTAAACCATTCATATCATTACAACAACATCACTACAAAAACCGAAAAGAAAAGCAGAACTGATGAAGAAATTTGTGAGAAACAGAGGAAGCAAAGTTCCATTAGAAAGAAGAAGAAGAAGAAGAAGAAGATCTACCCTTCAAAACGCTCCTCCACCAGATTCACGCTCTTGACAGATTTTAGATTGACTGAACAATTCATGCATTTATGCTAGTTCATGATGTAACAAACTGAGTAATGTAATAAATGGGTTGATTTATTTCCACCAAAAAAAATAAAAATTTTGATTTATTACAATTTTTAGCCAGAAAAAAAATTAGAGGCTGACATAATATATAGCTGTCCTCAAAGACAGCGAATTTATCACTGTAACTATCATCTGCCATTTTTACAGATCATCTGATCACGGTTATTTACTGCCCACCACAACCAGGAAACATGAACTAGTCAGATCAAATGAACCATTTCCGTTACAAGTAATTAAAGATTTTAATAATTCAACCCATCTCAAAATTTACAGTCCCGCCTTTCCGAATTGAGAGCCCAACAGAATTTCCGATTGCCAAACGAGGGTAATTAAGAAACTGTTTTTACCTGAACAAGAAACAGAGTGTTGAGCTCGGACTCGGGATTTTCAGGGGAGATCACTTTTTGCGTTAATTCCCCATTCTGGGTAGAGGAGATTTTTCGATTTCTTGCTTTTGGACCAAAAATCTAGCGTAGAAAGACAGTGTCAAAAACAGAGCGAAGTTTGCCGAAACAATACAAGCTAAAAGTGGCGAAAATGGGTTCCGAGATTCTTGTCCTTTACCTTCTGCTTTTTCTGTTTGGGATTTTATTTTAATTTTTCCTTTTAATTTTCTAGGTGGGGTTTTGCATGAAAACAGGGGAAAAAGGATTGGACTTTGCGCTGCACAAAAAAAATGGCGAAGGGAAAAATTGATTACGATGGAGAAAAAAAAAGGGAGGAAAAGGAAAAGGACGGTTGGAGAATAGTGGGTAAAATGGCATATTTCGTAAATTGGATTGCGAGTTGGGATTAGTTTGGGAAATTCAGAGAAATGGATGGCTGAGATTAGTGGTTTTGTGGGGCCGGAGATATGTGATGAACGGTGAAGATGTGGTGTAAGGGAAAGGTGTAGGGTAAGAATCTAGAGGGACAGTCACATCGTAATCCCTGCAGCAATTATTTTTCTTTTTCTTTTTCTTTTCTTGTAAAGAGAAGGGTGGGTGGTGGTAATTTTGATGCCGTTGAATTATTAGATGCTGAGTGCTAGTCTTTATTGTGCACCTGGTCAATTTTATTTTTAGTATGTTTAGATTCATATATTTTGGTAATTAGGAATGTAGATAAATATTTTAGGTGAAATTAATCAGTCCCAAAACATATGTTTATATCTTTCTTTTTTTTTATTTTGTCAACACGGATAGAGAAACGGAAATAGAAATGAAACAGATACGACAATATATATTATTTACGTCGATTAGGGTTTCATTTAATTTTATAGTTCTCGAGCTTTCGTGCTATAGATGCAAACAAGAAACGCTATCCTATTGGACTCTTAAGGTACGCGGTTTTTGTGGACATGCAAGTAAAACCAATTAACAAAATCAGAAAGAAAAAAAGGACAAGTTTTTGTGGACATGCAAGTGAAATTGATCAGTCCCAAAATATATGTTCATACATTTTTTTTTTACTTTATTAACATGGATACAGAAACGGAAATAGAAATGAAACAGATACGACAATATATATCATTTACGTCGATTAGGGTTTCATTTAATTTTTCTGCTCTCGAGCTTTCGTGCTACCGTACCCTATTAGACATTTAATTTCTCAAGCTTACTTTGTTAACATGGATACAGAAATGGAAATAGAAATGAAACAGATACGACAACATATAGTATCATTTACGTCGATTAGGGTTTCATTTAGTTTTTCTGTTCTCGAGCTTTCATGCTCTACCCTATTGGACTTTTAAGGCACACGGTTTTTGTGGACATGCAAGTAAAACCAATCAACAAGATCAAAAAAAAAAAAAAAGAAAAGGACAAGTTTTTGTGGACATGCAAGTGACAATAATGAGTCCAAAAATATATGTTCATACATTTCTTTACTTTGTTAACACGGATATAGAAAAGGAAACCGAAATGAAACAGATATGACAATAAGCATCATTTACGTCAATTTTACACTAAGAATAGGGTTTCATTTAATTTTTCCATTCTTGAGCTTTCGTGCTACAGCCGCAAACTAGAGACGCTACTCTATTGAACTTTTAAGGCACGGGATTTTTTGTGGACATGCAAGTAAAACCAGTTAACTAGATCAAACAGAAAAAGGGACAAGTTTTTGTGGACGTGCAAGTGAAATTAATCAATCCTAAAGTATATGTTCATACAATTTGTTTACTTTGTTAGCACGGATACGAAAAAAGGAAACTGAAACGAAACAGATACGACAATAAGCATTATTTACGAGAATTTTACACTAAGAATGGGATTTCATTAAATGTTTCCATTCTCGAGCTTTCGTGCTACATCCGCATACAAGAAACCCTATCCTGTTGGACTTTTAAGGCACGCGGTTTTTGTGGACATACAATTAAAACCAATTAGCTAGATCAGGAAAAAAAAAGGGGGGACAAGTTTTTGTGAACATGCAAGTGAAATTAATCAGTCCCAAAGTATATGTTCATACATTTTTTTAACTTTATTAACACGGATACAGAAAAAGAAACTGAAACGAAACATATACGACAATACGCATCATTTACGTCAACTTTACACTAAGGACGGGGTTTCATTTGATTGTTTCATTCTCGAGCTTTCGTGCTACCGTCGCAAACAAGAAACGCTACCCTATTGAACTTTTAAGGCACGCAATTTTTGTGAACATGCAGGTAAAACAAATTAACTAGACAAAAAAAAAGGGACAAGTTTTTGTGGACCTGCAAGTGAAATTAATTAGTCCCAAATATATGTTCATACTTTTTTTTTTTGGGTCAAGATATGTTCATACTTTTTCTTTTACTTTGTTAACACGGATACGAAAACGGAAACTGAAACGAAACAGATACGACAATATGTATCACATATTTAAGAAAGGGTTTCATGTTTCCATTCTCGGGTTTTCGTGCTACAACCGCAAACAAGAAATGCTACCCTTTACCCCTTTCACGGACAATGTTTTTATGTACATGTAAGTAAAACCAATTGAAATGATCATAAGAAACAAAAGGGACAAGTTTTGGTAATAAGATAGTACAAATTAGGTTCAACCAAAAAAAAAAAGATAGCACAAATTAGAACCAACAAATCAAGCCCCATCTGGCAAGAGATCATAATCAGGTGAGAAGATAGATTGAGTCTGTTGAATGTGGCCATGATAAGCATATCCTCCATGTATAGATACATCAAGCCCTGCCATTTCCGCATCCTTTGAAATCCTGAAAATATTGAGCCTTCTGAGGGCCAAGAACATTGGGCCCATAGTGAAACTAACCCAGCCCACAATCATCACAAGCTCAACAAACTGTGCCGCTATGAGGCCCAACCCTCCGCCCAATAGCAGCCCATAAGGCCTCGAGACGCTAGTGTCGCCGGCGTTGTAGACTTGGAGGACAAACTCTTCCTTAGCAAACAAGCCAGTGAAGATGAGCCCCCACGCGCCACAACCGCCGTGGATTTGCGCCGCCTCTAACGGGTCGTCGTACTTGAGCTTGACGGCTAGCGAGTTGAGCCCGATCAGGAGCCAGGCTGCTACAAATCCACATACGAGCGCGGCCCATGGCTCCACGACCGAGCAGCCTGACGTGATGGCTACGAAACCCGCGAGGACGCCGTTGCACACTGCTAGCGCGTCCCAGTGGCCCACCAAGACCCGGTTGGCGAATAGGGTGGTTAGACCACCCATGGAGCCGGCCAGGGTGGTGGTCACAGCCGTCCGGCTAACAGCCGTCCAATTGCCTTGTATAGGGAAATAAAGAAGTTAGCCAAACAAAGGCGATAGGTGTTTAGTACTTCCTCCGTTTCACAATAAGTGTCGTTTTAGCTCTTAACACAGTTTTTAAGAAAAGCAATCATTCACTTTAAAACTTACAACTTTTTCTGAATCTTACCACTCATTACATTTTTTTGGCCAATGAATGAACAACTTTAGTCAACAAATACACATTCCAATAAAAATTATCATTACTCACCCCTAATATATCACTTTAAAAACCTAAAATGACACATAATATGAAACAAATTTAAAGTGCTAAAACGACACTTATTGTAAAACGGAGAGAGTAGTATAAAGCAGAACTTATGTCTTTGTTATAATTTACGGCACTTCGTCAACGATTATAATCATATAATGTTAGGGATTAGCTTAGTTGGCTATAACTATTTAGCTTAGTAGATGGGATTTACCGTTTCACCAAATCTATAACCTTAACCAATTTAACCGTTAATGGGCCTACTTTGAAGTAGGCTAAGATGGACAAAAACAATTTTATTACCTTGACCAGTAGTTGTGTCCGAGTAGGGAACTAGGATCTTGGGGAAAGAGCCCGGGTTGAACCCAAACCACCCAAACCAAAGTAGAAAGGTGCCTAACACAACAAGAGCTGCATTATGCGCCCTCATGGGAAGAGGCCTGCCATTGAAGTCGAACCGGCCGACCCGGGGCCCCTCGACAAGGGAGCCCCAGAGGCCGGCAATGCCACCAACGAGATGAACAACGCCGCTGCCGGCGAAGTCAATGGCCCCGGACCCAAACAGTGGGCTAGCCAAGGAAGGGCTAAGGAAGCCAACCGAGGACCAAACCCAATGGACCACGATCGGGTACACGAACCCGGAGATGAACGACGAGAAGACGAGGTAGGCGCTGAACTGGGTCCGCTCGGCGACCGAGCCAGCCGTGATGCCGGCGACCGCGATGGCAAAGGACCATTGGAAGAGGAAGAAGGAGTAGTCGTAGCCGGTGCTCGGGATGCCCTTGAGCGCGAAGAAGCCCGCGCCTATGAAGGGGTTGGAGCCTTGGGTGCCAAAGGAGAAGGCGAAGCCGAAGAGGAAGTACGAGACGCTGCCCACGACGGCGTCCACCACGTTGGTCAGCATGATGTTGGTGGCGTTCTTGGCCCGGACCGAGCCCGCGCAGAGCATCGCGAACCCGAGCTGCATGACGAAGACTAGGTAGGCTGAGAAGAGGAGGTATAGGGTGTTGATTGAGTCGCTCACGCTGTCCTCCCATGAGACCCCTGCCATGGTTTGGATCCCCAATCCCAACAACGTACACTATTGGGTTTGTATTTATATTTTACATGTATAGAATGTTGTGAATAAGTCATCCATTTTGATCTATTTTGTCCTTGTGCTATCATCAACCCACCAATGAGATGAACAGGACACGATCAGTAGAGAAGAGTCCCGATTTGAAGCATGACATATGACATAATCCAAGAAAGGATCTCGTCAAGATATGCAGAGTTACACGTACGTGTATGTGTATGCCAGATCTTTTAATTCGATGCACCGAGTCAAATATGAGTGTAAACTTGACCAACTCCTCCACCAAGATTCATTCTCACCTTCCACCTAAGTTGCTCTTTGCCCATAATCATTTCCCCATTTTATCAAAATTCTAACCTACTTACACAGTTATACATACAAGAACAAATAACAATGTACACCAATGAGAATGAACGATTTGATTAGCTCTATAACAGCATTAGCACCACAGATGCAGTACAAACACCAGAACACAAGCATTGAAAATTTTCATATGTTGCTGATTTTCATGCATATTAGTCAGTAAAATTTAACAACTGTATACATTTCCACCCATGGTGGATAAGTCATCTTTGTAACTAACCAAAAGCAGCAGAATATAAGCTTTTTGGCTATAAGTCCTAGAACATCCAGACTACATCCATCGCAATCTAACCCCGAAGAAAAAATAGAAAGACAAGCAATTATAGTTTCTCCTATACAATAATACTCGTCAGCTGTAGTGTTTTTTCATATTATAACCACATATCATCCAGTAGCTCAAAACACCTTAACAGGTCCAACTCGCACCCAGATCAGAGACCTGGGTCTTCTAAAAGGATTCAACTCGCCCAGATCAAAGCCACCCAGATTGGAATCTTCATGCCAATCTGAGCTCAGGCAATGGATCTATGTTCTTACATGTCCAGCTCACCCATATCAAAGAAACCCTGATCAGCCAACGTCACATTCGAATCTTCCTGCCGCCCCGGTTTCAGGAAATCTAGACCGAAGTCAAACCCAGATGTACCTTGATCCATATTATCTAAAGACCCGAGCATCTTTGCATCTGGGTTTTGCAAGTGGTATGATAAATCAATCGGCAAATCAAACGGCTCTTGTATAGGCATGTTCTGGGTTTCAATGGGTCTTCGGCCAGCAAGTGGTCCGGCATCAATTTCCCCCAGAAGCTCTTCGACGTCAAACATCTCATCCAAGGTGAAATTCTTCAAGTAATCCTGAAAGTTGACTTGCTCACTTGCATTAGGCCCTACGCCGTCAACAGGTTCCTGCTTTGGGGCTTTCTGAACAGGTTTAGCTGGTGAATCTGCTTCTACCGTCATGGCAAGCCTACTTATATCAGGCTTGGAGTCTTCTTCCCCGTCTTCAAGCTTCATCGGGTAGTCATGAATCTTCATCTTCGGATCATCAGCCCCACACACTTCCGAATGACTGGACATTGTAGTTGTGGACCCCGAACACGACGTCATTGTCGTTGCTGTGGTTGCAAAGGAAGAGTCCTTGGAAGACCTATCCCTTTCGGAGTTGTACATCTGACAAACACTTTGCAAGTTACAGTCCAGGAAATTAAGGCGCGCAGAGGGGCCATACATAGCTTTGGCAGCTTCGTCATAAGCAAACGCAGCATCAATGGCGGTCGGGAAGGTTCCGAGCCAAAGCCTGCTTCCTCTGTTTGGCTCCCTTATCTCAGCAACCCATTTACCCCATGTCCTCTGTCGAACACCTCTATAATTACACCTAGAGTTCTCAGGTCCTCCTTTCCCTTTCATACATCCCTTCTTGGACCCTTTAGCTGGTGCTTTCCTTGTAGGCTTTCCCTCTCCATCGGCGGTATTGAATTCCTTCCACTTAGCCAGAGTCTCGGCCACGGATTTCGATCCACCTTTGCGACTCCGAGACTTCCTCTTCCTGGTATAGTCAAAGGACAAAGCTGATGCAGCAGGGTTCGAGTCTCTATCGTATGCTCCCATCCTGACAAAACAATGCAAAGAGAGTAAGAAACAGAATTGGGAAACCTAAACACACAACACTACAGAAAAATCTTAGCTATACAAGCAGATCAATGAATACATATCAGCAAACTAATTTCACATGTAAGCTGATGAGATAGTACAGTAACGATAAAACCCCCAAATCTTCAATGGGGCAAACGCAAACCCTAAGCTGTAAATTCATCAAAAGTCTAGTAATAATCCAAACATTTCAAGCTAGTTCTGTGTGGAAATCCAGGATTTCGTCCAAGAACAAGATCCTCAACCACGCAGAAACCCTAACTCAACCAAAACAGCAGAAATTGTGAAATTAACGAAGAACAGAGAGAAATCGAGCCCACCCCTTCCACAATCAGACACTACTACTACACTGGTAAGCAAATCCAAAGCCCAATCAAAGACCTCAGCTCACTATTCAGTCTATTTGTGACAAAAATCGAAGATATCAGCACGAACAAGAATGAAATATGCAACTAACCTTCCTAAAATCTGCGAAGACATGTGCAAAACCCTCTCAAGCTCCTCAGATCTTCTTCTCGAGCTTGAATTTCTTCTCAATATAGTGCGTTTCCCTCTATTTCTTGTTGATTTCTTGTGGATTTTGTTCGATTGCAGGGAAAAGAATGAGTGTGTTGGTCGTAGAAAATGTTTTTTTTTTTTTTTGAGCACGTAGAAAATGTTTTTACTTGGGAGAGAAGAGAATTGCAAACAAATTAGGAGAAATCTTTTGAAAGGAAAAGGGCAGAGGCATATATATAGACGTGTCTAGATTTTTCTTGGGCCCGAAGGATATTTTGATAGCTTCTTGAATTTTCCTTTTTAATTTTTATCGTGAGGGATGACGTGGAAGATTTTTTTGTAGGATGGTGGCCGAATGGTGACTCTCGTTCTGCCACGTGGAGTATTAAACCCCTAGAAAATTCCCGGACCACGAGCTCGAACGGTGGCCAGTGGTCATCCGTCATTTTTGTTTATTTTATTTTATGTTACTTTTTTTTATTGAAGAATTCCTTATCGGGTTTATGGATTCGATTGTGGATATGGACTGGCTATACCTTGGGCCGAAAGCTTTGGTTTACCTTATCAGACGGCTTTTGGTTTTGCAAATCAGAGTTTTTGCACCCTGACTTAGGATCCGATTCGATCCGACCCGACTTATCTGTAATCTAATTTCACTCAATCCAAAGCCAGACTCGTCCAAACCGACCCGGGTTTATACATGACCATATCGAACATTTGGACTCATTATATGCCGAAAAAATACGAGAAAGACGAGAGTCTTACAAAGTTACTTCAATAATGTACTTTACAAACTTGTTTGATATTGATATTGAAGACATGAAATAAGATTGAAGAGTATAATTTAGGTAATAAAAGTACTTAACTATTCTAAAAGAACTAAAGGATGAACACGATATTCCAAGCTTATTAGAAAGTGTCAAGACCAAACCAAACCTTACATACATGTAACTTGCTAAAATCATTACATTGTGACCCATGCATCTATGTAATCGAGGAGTTTCATATCGCATATGCATATAACTTTTTTTACCGCAATATCTAGTGAGAGCCCACTACCAAAAGCGGTTCGACAGGCTCCAAAATTCGTGGAAGGAGGTGGCCATTAAGTCGTTATGTATAAACGGTTGCTCATGTGCATGTCTTCCACGTGTAGCCATATCGATCCTAGTCAACAAACGAACCTGCCCATGTTCAACTTGAATACTTGTTGTATCTATATATGCAGTGACGAATCTAGGGGGACATGAGGGGGCCCGTGCCCCCTCCCGTCGGGTTAATTTTTGGTATATATATGTAATTTTTGATTAAATATTAATATATTTTAATTAAATTTGTATTAATATAACATGAAAATCAACTAGTCTAGATGGTTTCTTGCTTAATTTTGGTTTAACTTCACCAAGGTTCAAATCTCCATAGCACCATTTCGCTTTTTTATTCAAATTTAATGCAAATCTCTCAAAATTTTGTTTATAAACTAGCTATTTACTGCATAAATTAGATTTCATACATATCGTAATTTTTTTTTGAAAAACAAGTACCTATTTTATTACTATTTAAGAGTATTGAATAGCTAAATTTATCGATTATTCTTGAATCATTGGATCTCGTACACGAGTTGGGCGGCTGTGCCCCCCTTTAAATCCGTTTTGCGTTCGTCACTGTATATATGTATATATCTATCCATTTTCTATTGAGAAAAAAAAAATATTAGGGTAATTTGGAAATGTATATGAACACTATGGGCTTCGAAATAGGTGACACCTAGTTTAGAGGGGAAAGGGATCATATTTGATGGTATGAGTGACACCTAGTTTGGAAGAAAACATCATATTTAATGTCAATGTTATAAAATCATGGAAGATGATTTCTTGACGGAAAGATATTGTAGCATCTAAGTAGTTTAGATGTAATGTCTCAATTATCTCTATGAATTCAAAAGTAAACAATATTGAGGTTTTTTTGGTTTTAATAAAATCAACCGGGTTTTATAGAATAGTGCTATTTCAAGGTGAATGTTGCTTAACTAATAGAAAATGACATTTGTTAAACTGTAACTCTCTGATTACTAGTCAAATTTTATGGGTGTTACAAAAATAAAAAACCTAAACCAATCAAAGCAAAGTCTTCCAGCAAAATATGATCTTCCATGATATTGTTTGCGACTGCTAGGATATAAGTCTCGTTAGTGTTGGTCCTGTTTGAGCTTAACGGGACTAGGAGGGACAAGTTCTTGAAGCGTCATTCCACAACCACCAATTTGGGTTGTCGTCGGCCAGCAGTTTCACGTAACTGAGTGACATAGAAAACGCCGATGACACTAATCCGAAATTGATATTTAGATTGCGGGCCACTTGAATGACGAACGCTCAACCGATGCCCAGAATGGTACTCATATAAAGACTCGTCATGCTATGAGGAGTCATCATGGTGTGGATGGATGAGACTCCGACTCTAAGAGTCATCACTAGAAATCTCAGTATACAACTTTCCCTATGTACACCTTGGGAGTACGTGATCGTCTCGATGAAAATGACCACAATATGCTCACAGACGCTGGCGTGATGACGTTGAATGCAAAGAAAATGATCGAGATGTTGTTCGAACACTCTTTGTTGTTGGAGGCAACGACGATCGAAACGATAATCGGGAAGACCAATGAACCTATTAGCCGGCACCGTCTTCGCCTGACGTTGGCTACATAATAACTCACATGGTAGTCTTCTTTGAGTTAATAAATTTTAAGTTTTCAAGTTTTTGTATATGCCTAGATTAAGATTGGTTCCAATTTCCAAAATATCGACTAATAATGTTTTGCAGTTAATTAATAGTAAAATTTCTTTGTTTGTCAATTTAAACCGACACGATAGCATAACTATCATAATTCGAACCAACTTTATATACAAACCGAACAATTTGAATCCGCATTCAACCTGAATCTAAAGGAACTGACCAAATCGGTCCGATATAGGTAAGTTGTAAGCATTTCTTTCCCCTTCTTTAAAGCTTCAAAATGATTGTCATGGTTGGAGTTTTCGATACATTATGAAAAGGATTACTCCTCTACATACTCTACTCTTTTATTTTGCAAGTTACATGTGGTGTGTGACTGTGTGTTGCACATGGTACTTTGCGCCCACATAATCGTAAGTTGGTAGGATGGTCCTCCACTCTTCCTCCACCATCCAGCGACTCGTTCACTTGATTTTTCAACCACTCTATAATGGATGGGCCAGCGCGTGCGAATCTATTATGGGCCATGGCCCATTGGGCCCATTTACTCCTTACCGTCACTAGGCACACCAGTACAATAACAATCATGTACAAATCCTTCGCATTGAAGGCCACCTTAGTACCTTACCCATAACACCTCTTCCTTGGCTTTTTATTGCCATGGTTTGCATCTCGTTTAAAATTTAGAGGGCTCCTCCTGTCTTCTACCAAAAAAATGTTGAAGGTGATCATATACTTAGATTTCTCGATAGTTCACCTTAAGATCATAGAACATGAAACTATTTTTGCTAATTTGGCATGTCTTAGGACTTAGGCTACGTTTGTACACATGATAGAAAAACTACTTTCATAGTTTGATATCAGCAATTTCAAATCACTATTACAGGGACAAGAAAGGAATACATGTATATAAAAACTACTAGGTGCATGCATGAAAGCAATAGTGTTTTGTTACATTCAAAATACACATATGATGGTGAAAATGTTGACCCCCCTTTGCCCACTTTTATGTGGCTAGAATGGGCTCTAAAGAGGGGTCACTTTCTACTACAAAAAGTCAGCTATGTTAGTTAATCAAGATCGGTGTAACGGTTATTGGAAGCCTCCTTTTCATCTTCACGGTAGGAAAGTAAACGATTTCATCCTTGTTTGCTGTCCAACTGCCAATATATATAACACATTGTTAGATCCTTCATTCTTTGGAACATGAATGCCACTATAATCATAATTGTTAATCAAGTAAACTGTTGTAACGAGAACAAGAACAATAAACAGAATTGACACATAGATTTACGTAGTTTAGAATTTGGTAACAGCGAGACCCCGTGCTACCTATCGCAGCGTGTGATTCAGAATCAAGGCATAACATAAACAATTAAATTACCTGTAAGTGGTGACCAAATGATGAAGAAAGATTGCGATCTCAAGCCTAGACAACTCTGCACCAGGACATAGCCTTTGGCCCCCGCCGAAAGGAGTGAAACACTGGCTGAAATTTGTAGGCTGCCCCTTTTTCTATACAACATTATACATATAGTTAATAATCATGTTACATGATGATCAATGCCTAATTGTAATGATTATATAAGTCAAAAAGTACGAGATGAAGTGCTGACCTGCCACCTCCATGGGTCAAAATCATAAGGGTTTTCATAGTTTTGCTCATTCATGTGAACTGAGGTCAATGATGCCATTACGGTCCATCCCTTTGGGAATAAATAGCCTGAAAACATTATGATTTAGTGACAATAGTTGTGATTATATCTTATTTGCCAATCTTAGGGTTTCATACCTTTGATTTCTACATCTTTGATGGCTTTTCTCCAAATCGCGTTAACGATATTGGCCATTCTTAGGGTTTCACTAATCACCTGATTCAATTTGAGGGAATCACATCATTTAGAAAAGTTTAGTATATATACAAGTTTATAGAATACAGAATTAATACTCCCTCCGTTTCACAATAAGTGTCGTTTTAGCTCTCAACACAGTTTTTAAGAAAACCAATCATTCACTTTAAAACTTACAACTTTTTCTTAATCTTATCACTCATTACATTTTTTGGGCCAATGAATGAACAACTTTAGTCAACAAATACACATTCCAATAAAAATTATCATTATTACCCCTAATAAATCACTTTGAAAACCTAAAACGACACATATTATGAAACAAATTTTAAGTGCTAAAACGACACTTATTGTGAAACGGAGGGAGTATAAGAGAGTGCACTCACATGTTGAGTGAAAGGCAAAGACATGTAGTCAGTCCAATGATAACGATCAGTGGGCGATGCCATCTTTTGTCTCTTCAATTCCATGTTCTCCTCCTTTGTAACATCATAACAAATTAGTAAAGCAAATCAAATCTAAGTTAAAATCTAACTAAAACTATTCTATAGTTTATCTAGCTAGCATCAACTTAATTATAACTCCTATAATGTAAAAATTCAACCTAAACCCTCCAAAACCCTAATTCAACTTCAAATGATATTGAAACCTTTCTGGTTATAGTACATAGCTAGTACACCAACTGTTATGTTTATCTGATATTGTACATCACGATTACGATGCACGAGTGGGTATGTATAAATACTAAAGTTGTATTGTTATAAATAGTACAAATGAAAGCCCTAACTCCACTGAAAAACACAGAGTTGTAGTTGAAGTTATGATATATAAGATGGTCCAAGTCCACACGTGGCCGGGCTGCCATAATGGTCACCATTACATCAAGTGGGTATAACTAAAATTTTCTCTATATGTTAGTTGATTTATAGTCTATAGTTAACCAATATTGATACCAATCACCAATTATAGTCTATTGTTAACCCATAAGTAAATGAGGTTTCACCCTAAAACCAATTGAGAATAATAAGAGTAATTCGTGTACTTAAATGGTAGGTGATTTAGGTTTTAATTCCCGATGTGGGATAAGTTTTAGTCTCAACATTGACCCATCAAACTTAGCAAGAGATTAAAACAAACATTGACTTAAGCTTACCACGAGTTGGTTTAGAGCGAGAGGGCTTTGAGTGAGGTATTTGACGGCGAGAGTCATGATCATGGGGACGGAGTCCTCGCCGGGGATCATCATCTCGACGATGTTGGAGCATATGAAATCCAACGAAAGCCGTTGGTTGTCGCCAACAAGATTGTCACCACCATATCCGGCTTCATGTAGGAGCATTTCGATGGCGTCCTTGGGCGCCACTTTGCTTTGGCTCTTGGATTCATCTTCTTTCGTACTTTGTTGGATGGCGGCTTTCCTTTCTACCACCATCTTTCGCACCATATCAAGTAGCTTCTTCTTTGCCTTTTCGATCACATTGATCATCAAGAATCAAAATTTCTCATAACATACATATGGTTTTAGTTTATTTGCTATAAGTGATGTTCAAAATGTATGTGTACCTTCAAGGACTTGTACAACTGGGTTCCAGGAAATTTGATGGGAATACAAATCAAGCCTTTGATGAATTCCCTATATTCTCTTTTGATAAACTCTAGATCCTCTCCGGGATCAATGTTCATCAACAATTTCACCAATATTTCAAAAGTTATCTGATACAAAATAACAAGCGTCAGTTCATTTAACAATATGGTATTGTACGTACGTAGTAGTATTAGCAATATGATATAAAGTCCTAATGAAATATAATATTTGAGTCGAGTATCAACAAGGCAAATGCTATAACCTACATTTGTATTATTCATAGTCTCCTTAAGATGATCGAACATATACTGTGAGCCTTACGTACCATGTTTGTTTCGTCTTGAATGTAAATGGGGCGAGGAGTATCCAACCAAGTGGCCATGGAAAGCTTGACAGACTTCTCGATGTGGGTTGTGAGCACGTCTTTGAGCTCGGGACACTTGAAGAAGCGAGCGATGGAAGCATGGATTCGTCTATGGAGGGGACCGTCCATGTTTAAGATGGACGAGTCTCCGAAGAGCTCGGTTACGGATTTTGGATAGGCGGGCACGAACAAGGTGCCGTTGTTTTGTAGTATGAATTTGTTCACTTCCGGGTCTGTTGAAACTATCACTGGCTTACCTAGCAAATGTGTCTTGAACACGTCCCCATACCTTCAAAGTTACATCCACAAACAAACTAGGTTAAGTTGACCAACAAGTGTCTTCTAACAAATAAAAGAAAAAATTAAAACAAACTTATAGCTACCTTTGGGTTTGAGCTACATATCCAATGTCGATCTTGGATATGTAGCTCAAACCCGAACCTGAGCTAGGTCAGACCCGAACCGAGGTTAACATGACCCAGTTGAACCATAATTTAGAACAAACCGATCGAATAAACAAGTCTAGTGGGTATATTCATATCATTTAAAGAATGGTATTGTAGACAAGTAATAATTCAGTTATAATCAAATTATGGAATTAAGACCAACTTTTATTTTTGGTCTAAATGAAAGAAAGTTTCAAAAATGTTCTTTCTTTTCCATCCACAAAAAACCATACTCCTATTCCTATATAAATTGAAATTGAATGATATGAATGCAAATAAGATACTCCCTCCGTTTCAAAATACATGACCATTTGCACTTTGCACATATATTAAGAAGAAACTGTTATTCCTATATTACCCCTAACAAATGTAGAGTTAATCATTTGTCTAGAGAAATATGAAAAAGTGTAATGATTATGATAAAGATAATTATTAGGGGTATAAATGGAAAGAGATAGAGAAAAAATGTGAAATGGACAAGTATTATGAAACAAGAAAAAGTGTCCAAATAATCATATATTTTGAAATAGAGGGAGTATGAATGATGGAATAGACACAGAGGAAACTGCATGCTTTCAAACAAAAAAGTGCATGCATGGTGTATGTCAATTCAAACATTGGAAAGCTCAAACTTTAAAAGCCTAGCTACCATACCATATTGCATGTAATTGCAACCTACATTGGTAAAAACTCGAGTAAATACTACTCCTTGTATTACTATTCTTTCATGACAAATAAAATAAAATATACTCCCTCCGTTTCACAATAAGTGTCGTTTTAGCACTTAAAATTTGTTTCATAATATGTGTCGTTTTAGGTTTTCAAAGTGATTTATTAGGAGTGAATAATGATAATTTTTATTGGAATGTGTATTTGTTGACTAAAGTTGTTCATTCATTGGCCAAAAAAATGTAATGAGTGGTAAGATTAAGAAAAAGTTGTAAATTTTAAAGTGAATGATTGCTTTTCTTAAAAACTGTGTTAAGAGCTAAAACGACACTTATTGTGAAGCGAAGGGAGTATAAATTAAAAAAAAGTTGTAAATCTTGATTTTATACGTAGAGGCTAGAGCCTAGGGAAGCCAATTGCCACATAATCCACTGTAAACAGGTACAGACACTTTTTATCTTGTGCATTCATGCACTCATTAATTACACGAATCCTCTAGAAACATTTTAAATAAAACATGCTTTGGATAAGCTCAAATTGTATTCATGCATTGAGAATTACTAATTACATTAACCTACATACATGCGTTTAATAGTACTATATCAGTGAAGTGACCGGGTTCAATCTATTGTTTAAGGACGTGGGTTGGTGGAGACGATCATGAGAGCTAAAGCAAAGAGCCAAAGAGGTTGTTTTGTAATGATACAACCACGTCCCTTTCACTTTAACCACTAAAACAATAATCATGGTAGGTTTCGTTTTAGTCTTGTTTATTTATTTAACGGAAATTTCACACGGTAACCCTGAGGTTTAGCGTTATTCATAAGGTGTACGAAAGTTTGTCATATTTCACACGGTACCCTTGAGCTTTATATAAAATTCACGTAATAACCCTATGTTATGTACATAATTCATCATATGTCCAAAAAAGTCAATATTAATTTTAAATATTAAACTTTTGAAAAATGATTTTGAAAAAAATCTTAATATTGTACTCGTATAATTTTAAATTTCTTATTTGAGTTATTATTTAAAATAAAAATTTATTGATCAAAATAATATAACCTCTTTATTTAACAAAGAATGATTAGAAATTTAAATTTACATTGAAAACTTTGATGATATAAGTAATTTAAATTCAAAATTCCTATTGTTTTAGTTAAGGAAAGTTTGTACAAATAAGTTATAATGTAAATATTTTAGTATTTTGATAGTTTACTTTATTTCCTTTATGAGGTAAATTAATTTTTGGTAATATGATTAATTTAAACTATTCACTAGTCAATGTGATCAATGAAAATTAAGAAAACATGTAATGCATTTATTTAATTTAATAACATAGATTTAAAAGGTTGTTTGTAAATATTAGTTTAGAAGGTTATAAGATTTTTGTAATATAGCCTTATCTATTACCTTAAGATTATATACTATAATTAAATAAATATATTTAATTTCATCATTATAGTTTAAACTTATTTATTAATATATTATAAAATAATAGGCAATACAAAGCATCTATTTGAGTTGATAACTATTTTAAAGTTTTCATCAATGACCAATTGACCATTGAAAATTTTTCATTATTTATATTATAAAAATATTCCTTTCTCATAAAATAAATAATGTAAAATATCAAAAATTGAAATTTATATACAATCGAAATTATTTATGTAAAAAACAATTAAGTAATGTAATGTTCAGTTTTTACACTATTTATATTTTCAACTTAAAAATAAACTATTTGATAAATTTTTTATTAATAAATTTATAAGATAATAATATGAATAGGAAAAATAAATTTATTTTATTATAATATTTAATATTAATATCGAATAAAATTATACTTGAAGGATCGTCAAACCCTTTTCAATTTTCTTTTTAATTTCACAAATTTTAACCTTTTGGGCATGTGACAAATTTTGTATATATTGTAGGGTTATTCCATGAATTTCGTATATATCTCAAGGTTACCGCATGAAATATGTCAAACTTTGATACACTTCATGAATAATGTTAAACCTCGGGGTTACCACGTGAAATTTCCGTTTATTTAATCAACTATCATATTAGCTCTTTTAACGTTAACCCGTTAGAGTTATACGGGGTACGATCAACAAACATGATGAATGTATTCAAATACTTCCTTCAAAACTCCTAATCCACATCATGGTACAGATTAATTACTTCCTAATCATGATTAGGACGCCTTGAGAATTTACGAGGGTATTTTCTAGAAAAATAAAATCAATAACAATCGTCATACAAAATAATTATAAATAATCTTAAAGATAAAATAGTGAATCCATTGCAAAAAAATAAAAAATCTCAAAATTTAAAACAAATCTTTATAATATTGATATTTTACAACCTACCATTAAAACATATAATAGAAAAATTCATGATAAATTCGACCAAAAAAAAAAATTCATGGTAAATTAGGCTTAAACAAGAATGTAAGAACAAGTAACATACAAGGACTTGCGCAACTCCATAAAGGAAACCGGCCGGCAAGAGATACCGGCGGCGATGAAGTGGAGCGTTTCTCCGATCAAGGGCCACCCGGAGCTCCCGTCCGGAACCCTTGCATCCAATTTATTGCTCGTCGTCTTCTTCTTCCGACGTAACAAATTGACCAGCCAGAAACAGGCCACGACCACAACGGCTAACCACCACTCCGTTTTCATTTGGATCTAGCTCTAACAAAGTTTGGTCTGATGTGGGTAAGACTGTGATTTGATTTTCTTGGAACGAGGACGAGAGGAAATGTCAAAGTTGAACTGTACTGACTCTTATTAAATCCTATGTAGATGTACAGTTTTTTTGGACCTCGCTAGCTCTGGGTATTTCAGGCCTACACGAGTGGTGTTGAGAGAGAGAGAAAGGCTTTATATTGCCTGATTTTTGAAGGACGATTAGAAAGATGTGGAAATTTGCATTTAAAAGTTTCCACGTTAAAGAAGAAAGAGGGAGCGGAGAATGAAAAGTTGGGTGGCAAGCAATTAAAGTTACTTTTTACGTATTTTATTTTCGATAATAATGTGTTTGACCAGCTTTGGTAGACCAGTCAAATTTGAATGAGGAAACAAATACTCCCTCCGTCCCCAAAAGAATGTTCCATAGGACGGATTTCTCGTAGATTAAGAAAATTGGAATAAAGTGGATGAATTGTAGGATAATATAGGTAAAAAGTGAGATTGAATAGGGATAAATTTGTAATTTTGTAAAGAAAAGTGATAAAGTTGATAAGAAAGTTGGATAATGGGGGGTAATATATGAGATTAGGTAGGGATAATATTGTAATTTTGTAGAGAAAAGTGATAAAGTTGATGGGAAAGTTGGATAATGGGGGGTAATATGTGTATTAAATAGGGGTATTATTGTAAAAAAAGTAGATATAAATGGAAAGAAATGGAATGGGACAATCTTTTTGGGACACCCGAAAAGGAATACGAGACAAACTATCGGGGACGGAGGGAGTAATTGGATCAATTTTACTCCTTCCGTCCTATAATGTTTGTCTAGAAGGACGGTTTTTGTGATTTTAAACAAAAATATAAAGTAATATTAAAAAATGAAAAAAATAGAATAAAATGGGCAAAATATATGATTCAATAGGGATACTTTTGTAAATTCATAGGGGGAAGTTGAAAAAAAATAAAATAAATGAAAAAGTTGGATAACGAGGATAAATTTAGAGATTGAACAGGGGTAACATTGGAGAGGAAAGTTATTGATATAAAAGTAAAGTGGATAAACATTTTATGACGACGTAAAAAGAAAAGTGGACAAACGTTATGGGACGTATGAAGTACTATTTATGAAAAGTACAGAATTTGTCCTATGGGAACCATATCATAAATTGAGGGAAACAATCATGTAACAGTAAATTTTTTGATATGCTAACAAAATTCAATGAATTAAACAGGATTGGCCCATTGATTTTTAGATATTTAGTTCAGCGATTAATATAGATAGTATCCCAATTTTTATTCTTTCATGGAAAAAGGGTCAATTGGTAAAGTTAGGGGTCGAAATAGTATGTGACTGTTCAAACCGACGCACTAGACAGTTAAATTCCTTCTCTTTATTCGAATAGCAATCTTTATCGAAAAAGATAGTTCATGGCAATTGTCAAGTGTTACAACTTTTACAATAAAAATCCAGGTTGGAGCCCGGAGTTGAACAAAGCCTGCACGTGTAAGTCTTTTGGCAATTATGGGCCAGGGTCCATTGGGCCCATATAGTGGGTGCTCGTCATTACCACTGGCCCACTAAGCACACCAGTACTATAATAATTGCACGATCAACCATTACAAATTGATGATCACCAACCAAACCTTTGTACTTTTTAGACAGTTCATCCACATTAGTAATCAGTAATCACTCGTCTGGATCTCAAATCTTATCCCCACATTATTACAGGGACAAACCAGAATTACAAGTTTTTTTTTTTCCTTTTTGGATAAGGAAAGGAGTTAGGTTTGTCACAAGTACTACATGGACTCGTCTAGAACATTCATAAAGTATGAGAACAAGTTCTCTGAAGATAATAGGGCAAACTGCTGCCCTGAAGTCTCGAACCCGAGACCTCATGATACTATTATGAGTGCTCAACTCACTAGCCAGAATTACAAGTTGATTTAAACTATGCATCATGCATTAATGGTTTTAGTTTTATGTCACTTTCAAATTCTAGATCAACCATGGAGAGGAAACAAAAATGACACATCTTTATTTTCATAAGTGGCCAGGTTTGAATGATGAACACACGTTACACATGCATGGGGGTCACTTTCTTCATTCAATTTATATGATTTGGTCATACATATATAGCTGATTATATAATTTCAGAATCTAAAATTGGTGAAGTGCCATTGAGAATCCTAATTAAATAAGATGTTAATGATCTTACAAGTTTTTGAAAGTGTCAAATACGGCGCATATATATTGCGTGTAATCATTGCACATCAAAAACTAATCAAAGCCTTAACAAGTATCAAGTGGGCACAACTATCACAAATTGATATAATGGTGATGAAAAAGATCTAATGCTCTACACCAACTGATATGATTGTCTGATTGTACATCAACAATACGCTACACATGCAAGTGGATCGATGGACCCCCTTAAACAGAAATAATACATAACTCAAGTAATAACAGTTCATGAAATGGAATTAAGTACGAGCATATATGGGTTGTAGACTTGTAATTGAAGTCTACTAGCTAAGTTAAGATAAGATGGTCCAAATCCACACGTGGGCTGCCATTCACACAAAATGCCAGTGACTTCTGCGCATGATTGGGACGTTAGTGAACCTGTTTCGCTGTCTCATTCCCCACTATATGTAACCTAAAATGAGACTCTTCTATCTTATTTTAAGCCTCTTCCATTTCCGTGCTAAATATCAGTTCGAATGTCTTAAGAGTCGAATCGGTGATCTCTGGATACTACCCTTGGAGGCTTAACCGTTTGTCTTGACACCCATCTCCCAATATGTGTCAGCTCTCAATATATTAGACAAATCATATAAGTTCAAATTGTTCGAAAAAAACAGCCTAATCTGATCATTCATTCTATTCTACTTCATATTGTATGTGGAAATGGAGGCTCGGATATTGGGCCCGATTGAATAGATTAAAAACAAGGCCCATTAACTATTCAAGTAGGCTAGTGGAAGTAAGACCCAAATTTTGTGTATGGAGCAGGGATTTAAGTGCTAGTTGTGAGAAGAATGGCATGCAAAGGGTTAGAAATTTGAACACCAGAATTATGTACAAGGGTTTTACGAGAGATTATCTAAAGATCATAGGGAAGTTTGTGAAAATCTCCATTCTGAAATGTGTTTGTGAGTGATGTTGAGTATAATCACAACGGAGTTACAACAAAAAGGAGATTCGACTGAGTTTTCGCTTACAAATTGACCCCTATTATTGTATACTTGAACCAATAATCATATTGTCATACAAAACTTTTCTAACTGCATAGAACTAATATGCATGGTCGAACCCTAGCATCTGGGAAGATCCGGTGGCGGCTTTTGTAGCGACTCCAGCTCTCCAACCCCATCTTCGACGACAAACGCCATGGCCAAGCCCCATATTATGTGCGCGTCCAAGTGACAATGCATTACCCAAACCCCTATACAATTTCCACATCAACCACAGTACCTTCAAACCTTACTCAAAATCTTACACATATATACACTAATATAGAACGTCGTAAGGACATATGATAAGCATCTTTATCTTAGTTACCTGGATTGTCGGCCACGAACCTGATGACGGCCCACCCATTGACGGGCACCCCAAGGGTGTTCCTCTTGGGCGGGTCCACCAGGTTAAACTTGGCCGAATCCTTCTTAGGATCGAAGTTCCCAAACCCCATTGCTAAGATGTAGAAGTCATATCCATGGAGGTGTATGGGATGGTTCTCAGCACCAAAGACGTTGGTCCCTTGCAACACAATCTGAACCCTAGCGCCATACTTTAACCGGTAAAGCTTAGTGGCTGCCACGGGCTGCCACAGGGCCCGGCCAACGTTCCCGGTGTAGTCAAATTGCACCGGCGGCTTGGCCGGGAAGTCGGTCGTGAACACCCCCGGGATTCTTTGCTTGTAGGCCTGGAGGAGTGACCACGTAGACGGTAGAACAAAGGAGAAACCGTTCATGCTGGCGGAGAACCGGGTTCCAAACGGGCCCTGGCACCGGGCCCGGTTGAGGCCCGGTGGGCAGTCCATCAGGCCCAGCCCGACCGTTATGAAGAGGCTGTCGTCGACTCGGGTGGGCACCGGGACCCGTCTCGGGCTTTTGAATTGGTTGGTGAACCACGTGGCGGTATTCGTGTCATGGCATGCCGGGAGGGAGGGGAGGGCGGCGGTGGAGGCGGCTTTGGCGTTTGTATAGTGTAGGATGGCGGTCGGGGTTGAGTTGTCGAAAGGGGCGAGTAGGGCGCTTTGGTATGGGCTGGCTGCAAGGTAGTACCGGGCTTTGGGCCGGTTGCCCGAGATGAGGACGTCGGTGGTTTGGCCGAGCCCGAGCATGATGACGTCGGTGGTGAAGGGCTTGATGTAGGAGGCGTCGGCGCCTACTACTGTCATCGGGTGGTTGGCGACCGAGAAGAAGAACTCGGGGTTTAGGGCGGCGTTGATCACTCGGAGGAGGTGGGTCTCTCCGGGGTGTATGGGGATGATCACGGTCTCTATATGTTAGAAATGAAGTGCAATAGTAACTTAGGTGATAGTAATTTTTATCGATCATTGCAAGGACATTATTGAAAGCTATTCGTTTTTGTACAAATCCTAGGTACTATGGAAACTTCAATGCTTTGTAAGATGGGAAAGTGAACAAACGTACCATGATTGGAGCACTTGTAAAGGTCTCCGGGCTGGCCATTAATGGTGTAGGCATCGGACACGTCCGGAGCTGCTCCGGTTCGTGTCGCTCGCCTCACGATTTCGACCGGATCGTCCTTCCACCATTCGCCTGTTTACAAAGCCAAAACCAATCAACAACAACCACTTTGATCCATGGTTTGTTTTCCATGACATATCCATCATTAACATATCATAAAACGTTTTTATAGATTATTCACCGAGAAGTATAGTAGTCTCGCGATCCGGCTTAGGAAAAGGGTACGAGAATCCGTCTCTGGGTCGGATGATGAGAGCTCCATACACGGTGGCTCGAAGCCATGAGCTATGAGCATGCCACCAAAGTGTACCCTCTTGTCGTTCGATGGTGAACCGATAAGTGTAGCTCCTTCCGGGCCGGATCGGGCACTGGGTCACAAACTCTGGCCCGTCGTACCACCCGGTTCTCATCTGTCGAACCCCATGCCTAACGGAAAACCAAAAGCACAATGCTCAAGAATGGTGACAATACCATACATGACACTAGTACTTGATTATATGAGCTAGCTAGATTTAGTACCAATGAATGGTGATGTTGTATTTGGCTCGATTGACGACATTGATCACAAGACTGTCGCCGTTGCTCACCTCCAAGGTGGGCCCGGGGAGCTGCCCGTTCACCGTGATCGCGTAGCTAGTTGCGCACAACCTCTTCACACGAGTCGCTTGGACCTAAGGCGCAGACCGCAAGTGAAATGTCACAAGTTAAAGATTCAAAGCATGTAATCTCTAATGAACTAAGTTTGATTGAAGAAGTCGATCTTGTGATTAGAGCACATACCACGAACTTGTGGTAATGAGTTTTGGCGGAAACCAAGGATGAGAAACTTGATGATGAAGCCAAGAGAAGGACAATTAGTCCAACAAGCTTTTGCAAGATGGAAGGCATGTTTTGAGTTGTACTTGAAATGAGATGGGAGTGTGAAAGACCAAGGGAAATGGACGCCATTTTATATAAGAATTTGCTTCAACTTAGAAAAGAAAGTTGAGAAAATTGGAGCATTTAATGTATAGGCTAGGGGCTAGTCTAGCTAATGACCAAATAACTATAAAGTGTAAGCAGGGGCAGACGCTTTTTATCAAATGGATACAAATAGTCGAATTTGTACGTATGCATGCAAGCACTAAGCACCAAGCAGGCCTAGCGCTCTGCATGCAAAGTATACAACTGTGACTGTAGAGTGAGAGTGTACGTGTGTGGGCAATTGCCTGAATCAAGGATCTATATTCGAAACAAGTGCCTTCCATTGCTATCTCTTGTATACGGGTCAACCCAATCCACCCACCAGCTTGTGCCAACCTCAAACCATATGCATGCATATATAACAAGTAATTAATGCTGTTTTATTAGTCTTCTTTAACATTTTTGCCTTGTACCTGCAAATATGTAACCTTTTATAGACCCAATAGTCAAACCCAACATATAAATCGGTTCGTCTTTTATAGACGGATTTAGATGGAGGCGGACCGGTGTTGTCACCTCCGCGTCCGATCGGAGGAGGGATCAATATACATCGGAAGCGAAAGATTTGGAAATCCACCTCTACTAGGTGGCCTGGGCTGGGGCGACGAAGCAGCGACAACGAGCTTGAGAGTCGGCCGGAGAAGGCTAATTCAAATTTGAGGATAGAAAATCACTGATGACATCGTTTTATTTGATAGGTTAAAGTAGTTTTGAACACATATAGAAGCTCAAATTATTATTGTACGTTCATTTTCACAACAAATTTGTAATCCCACAAAATATCCATGCCGCCATATCATTCTGATATATCTAAGGTTTCTTTCCCATGTTGCACCTAATATACGGTCAAAACTAATTCATATGTAATATCACTAAGATCACACGTTTACTAATCTGATGATGCAATTTTACCCACAAGGGTATGTCGATTCTAACTTGCCGGATTTTTCTGTCAAATCGTTTTTTCTATTGAGTGTTTAAGGGTACATTATAAGTATATTAAATAAGTAAATTAAAATTTAAAAAAGAAATAGTGAACATGTCACAAAAAAAATTTAAAAATCCTAAATTTTAAGATTTATCAAATATTTTAATATTAATATCTTATAATATGCCCATAAGACACACCACATACTAATCAGTCTAATCCATTTCAAATTAAAAGTTTCATTCCGGGCAGCGTTCTCAAAAAAGTAAAGCAAGCAATTAATTTGTAAGCGATCATTCTTTTCCATTAACCCTCTTACCATGAAGCATACTCAGCACAAATATGAATTGAAAAAATCACAAGTCTTATATATATGGAGTATATCTTTCTATATGTTTATTGTTTCTGGACTCCATACATCTGAGATTAAAATTACAATCAAATCAGTAAACATGAATGACTGCGAACTTCAATCCTAATGCTAGATCAACCCAGTTTTTCTCTATCAAAATTCAAAATTAAACAATGGAAACACACCTATACATTAAGTCCTATTATATTCTCTCCCTTGGCTCGATCATCATGTATCCGTGTCATACAAGAGCCCATACCAATTTGTTCTCTGTAACTTGTGTAGAATATACATGGACCTAGCATACAGGATAATCCGGTGGCGGCTCTTGTAGCGACTCCAACTCTCCGACGCCATCTTCTACGACGAACGCCATGGCCAGCCCCCATGTTATGTGTACGTCCAAGTGACAATGCATAATCCAAACCCCTACACAAAACCACGTTTCAAAACATACATATTTGAAAACTTATATCTGTTTTTCTATCGTATAAACTAAGAGCATGCATGTATAAGATAAAAACCACAGTTAGTTGGTTAGTTACCTGGATTGTCGGCGACGAATCTAATGACGGCCCACCCATTAACAGGCACACCAACGGTGTTTCTCATGGGCGGGTCCACCAGATTAAACTTATCCGAATCACTCCTGGCATCAAAATTCCCGAACCCGGTTGCTAAAATGTAGAAGTCATAACCATGGAGGTGAATGGGGTGGTTTTCAGCGGCGACGATGCTGGTCCCTTGCAACACAATCTGCACCGTGGCGCCATACTTAAGCGGGTACAGCTTGGTGGCGGCCACGGGCTGCCATAGGGCCCGGCTCACGTTGCCCGTGTAGTCGAATTGCACGGGCGGGTTGGCCGGGAAGTCTTGAGTGAACACGCCCGGGATGCTTTGCTGATGGGCCTGGAGGAGAGAGTAGCTCGAGGGGAGCACAAAGGAGAAGTTATTCATGCTAGCGGTGAACTGGGTCGAGTTCGGGGCTTGGCACCGGGCCGGGCCGAAGCCCGGTGGGCAGGCGTTGAGGCCCAGCCCGACCGTGAAGAAGAGGCTCTCGTCGATGTCGGTAGGCACCGGGACCCGCCTCGGGCTTCGGAAGTGGGTGGTGAATGACGTGGCGGCGTTCGTGTCGTTGAAGGCCGGGAGGGATGGGGCAATGGGCGGGCCTGAGGCCACGCCCTGGGCCGGGCACGGGGCGGACTTGTAGACTAGAATGGCGGTGGTGGTTGTGTTGTCGAACGGGGCGTTTTGGGCGCTTTGGTATGGGCTGGCGGCCAGGTAGTATCGGGCCGGGGCCCGGTTGCCCGAGATGAGGACGTCCGTGGTTTGGCCCGGCCCGAGCATTATGACGTCGGTGGAGAAGGGTTTGAGGTAGGATGCGTCGGCGCCCACCACCGTCATGAGGTGGTCGGCGACCGAGAAGAAGAGCTCTTGGTTCAAGGCGGCGTTGATTACTCTGAGGAGGTGGGTCTCGCCCGAGTCTATGGGCACGATCACTGTCTCTGTTTGTAAGAAAGTCAGAATGAAGGGGTGTAGGGGAGAAATATTTTGAGAAGGAAAATTGCACAAAAGTTACTTAGTTTAGCTCACTTTGCACAAATTTGTCCTCATAAAATACCCGTTATTCGTACTTAGAATCTATTTTGGTATACTTGAACACTATGGATTTAATAATAGTTAAGTCTCTCGCTATTAGTCACTCTAACAATGTTAAAAGTGATACTTTTATTTTTCATAGATTGAGTTTTTGGATTTATGGGAGCTTAACTTGAATCTAGACTTCCATGAGTTCCATCCAACTTGATGTAAAATTTGTCCATTTACAAAAATTGAGTGCTTATCAAAAATAGAACTTAGTGAGAAAAGCATAATAAAAAACAGGGAAAGGTGTTTTGTTATACTACAAGTTTTGATAAGAAGTGCAAAGAACCTTGTTTGGAGCAGCTGTAGAGGTCTCCGGGCTGGCCATTAATGGTGTACGCATCGGACACGTTCGGAGCTGCCCCGGTTCGCGTCGCTTGCCTAACGACTTGGACAGGGTCAGCCTTCCACCACTCCCCTGTTTTCAAGTCAAAGACAGCACACCAAAATCACTACTCAATACTCCATCTCTATATATTAAGCAACACCTATGATAAGATTTTATGTTCTAAATCTATCGTTACCGAGAAGTAGAGGCGTATCGCGATTGGGCTTAGGGAAAGGGTATGAAGAGCCTTCTCTGGGTCGGATGACGATAGCTCCATAAACGGTGGCTCGAAGCCACGAACTATGAGCATGCCACCATAGTGTGCCCTCTTGTCCTTCAATGGTGAACCTATAAGTGTAGCTCTCTCCTGGCCGAATCGGGCACTGGGTCACAAACTCTGGACCGTCGGCCCACCCGGTTCTGATTTGTCGAACTCCATGCCTAAATGGGAAAACACAAAACATGCTCAAATTTTCATAAATAATGCCAATTCTACTTGCTACCAAACTTCACATAAGTTCCATTGAATAAGACGGTTGTGTATTTACCAATGAATGGTGACGTTGTATTTAGCTCTATTGACAACGTTGATGACAAGACTGTCTCCGTTGTTCACCTCCAAGGTGGGGCCCGGGAGCTGCCCGTTCACCGTGATTGCGAAGGTAGTCGTGCACAACCTCTTCACCGGCGTGGCTTGGACCTAGATGACAATGAAGTATACGTTACGTTCGAAAACCGAGATCGTTACTTTTAATATAAAGTCTAGTTAGTGATTGGGACGTACAACGAAGTCATGGTAGTGAGTGATGGCAGAGGCCAAGGATGACAATGTTGAAGCCAAAGCAAGCACAATCACAAGCTTTTGTAAGATGGAAGTCATGTTTGAGTTGTGTTGTGTAAGGAGGGAAAATGGTGAGAACTAAATGAAATGAGATTGAGTGTGAGTGAGAGATCATAGGAAGTGTATGAGTTTATATAGGGGAGAAGAGAAGAGAAGAGTTGTTCTAAGGTTGGCAGATTAGGTTTTGATTCAAGCCAAAAGAAGAAGAAAAAAGATTTATTACATCTTAGTTTTCTCTGGAAAATATTGTGTAAAAAAGGAAGTAACACAAACTTCTTCCGTTGACAAACAGTAAAAACAAGAGGTTAAATGATAAAAATATGTTGATTTTTTTTTTTACCAATGGAATCAAATTAGTTTAAAGTTGACATGACCAAATATATTGGGTTTCCTATGTGTTAACCGTTTACATGTCTCGCAAGAAAACTAATCAAAGTTTAGAAATGGTTTATCTTATCTATATATATATAAAAGTTAGGTGGTGTCCCCATTAAATGCTCATTTAGTGTTGGTTGCAATCATCCCTATATAATAAACACAATGCAATTATAATCAAACAAACTACAATAGCATAGTGGTAAACCCTTCCTTTAATTACCAAAAGGTTTGGGGTTCAAGCGTCTCTAGCAACATTTTTGTGTTGTTTTCATATTTTCTTAATGTGTATTTTTTTTAACGTAAATCAAAAAATATATTTATACCCTGAATCATAAAATATGTGAATTTTTTTAAACGTGTTTTGTGTGTATTTGTTTTATTAATTGTATATATGATTTAAGTATATAAATAAATCAATAATTTATATATTTAAACGTAAATCACAAAATATGTTTATACCCTAAATCATAAAATATGTGTATTTTTTTAAACGTGTTATGTGGGTATTTGTTGAATTATGTATATAAATGAATGTTTTTTTAACAAAATATGTAAATACCATAAATCATAAAATATTTGTATTTTTTTAATGAAAATCACAAAATGTATTTATACCCTAAATCATAAAATATGGGTATTTTTTCTTTAAACTTCTATAGTTTTCATGTATGTAAAAACATTTTTAATAGCCAACAATATTATTTAAATCTTTCATACGCTTTCTATAGTTTTCTATATCTTTCATATGTACGTAATTGCATTTAGATGCAAATAAAGAGTGTTTCTCTCGCAAGTGAATTATATTTTCAATTGATTTGTTTCTTATGGAATATTTATTTATTTTATACTTAATATAATCCATTATATTTTATATTATCATACATTGGTCCATTTTTTACATTCATACAATTTTATGCAACTTTTCAATTAAAGTTAATTAATAAAGGTTCAAATTAGTTTTTAAACCCGTGCGTAGCACGGGTCATGAATTCTAGTTAAAATAAAACTTCACCGGTGATAAAATTTTCGTGTGGAGAACGGTGAGTTGAATGTATAAAGTGGTAAAGAGGAGTTTGGTGCACCCACTTCTTGGCATTAAAATGGATTAGTAGTATTAATACTACTCCCAAAGGCATTTTGTTTTCTAAACCAATTTCTTCAACCTCTTAAAATTGATGGATACTTGGTTTACAAGTCTTCTCTTACACCTTCCTTTGATACTTCCAAGCTTCCAAGCTTGTTACCAAAAGCATCTTCCTCTTCTTCTTTTTTAAAGGCGTCACAAAAAGCATCTAGCTAGTTTGCCTAGTTATTTAATAAGAAACGAAATTCTGAACAAATAAGCTATAGAATCACTAATCTTTACCATAAAATCTGAACATCTAGCTAGTTTGCCTATTTAAAGTCTTCAATATTTTTTTTTGTTGATTGTTAGACCTGGTTCACCAGAGATTCGTCTTGGTTTTGACGGGTGAGTCTCACAAAGAGAATTTTTTAGATCCATTAATTTTGAACCCAAAGCTCATGGATGTAGAGCAGGACGCTTACCACCTGAGTCAACTCCCTTTAACCGATATGTCAATATTAAGAGAGGATGCTTACCACCTAATTTACTTGACATGTTATTACGTATTCCTCCACAACTAGCATTAATATTAGTTAATCTTTATAGTAATTGTATATATGCATATTAATCTTAGGGTTAGGATCCTAGTGTAGTAGTGTCTAAATCAATTCGACAAAAAAAAAAAAAGTAGTGTCTAAATCAATCCTCAATCAAATTTCTACTACAACTTCTTTTGCAACACGGCTAGAGAAAGCATGCTAATTAGAAGTGTCAATTCACCTTGCGTAATTAAGGTTTCTAGATTGTTGAATGATAAGCAAATTAATGCATGCAATTTCAAATCTCTCTTATTGTTGTTTAATTGTGTGCTACAACTTTTTGAGCTGTGGGTTTCGTCCCATTTGACTCGTTCGTTCTCAAAACTATTTAGAGGAATTACAGCTTCAATCTCGATCATGGCATACAAATTCCATAGGCGTTTCACCAGAAATGGTCGACTTTCAACTTCTTTTTTTTAAAATATTTTCTTCATTATAATTATGGCCGTCATTCAACACTTAATTAATTTATTAATTAATTCAATGCTGTCGTGACTCGTTTGATAACTTGATTGGATTTGCAAAAAAAAAGTATTCACAATGTAGCATTTCGTAATTTATATTCTAAAAGATATTGTCAATTTCTGTTTTGACAATACGAGATAATCATAAAAAAAAAGAAAAGAAGAGAGCTACAAGAAAGCTAAAGAGTGATGGCTTAGGCTTAACTTCTAGCGATCGATCATTGTTTAGAGTGATCGTACGATTAAAACATGCACTTAATCGTAGGTCAAAGTTTTGCATCAAGCTCAACTTGAATCTGTTCTTAAAATCACTGTTGACATGTCTATGTTTAACCATCAATGCCCCAGCCTAAATGAGATATTAGAAATGTTAGGTAAAGAACAATGTTCTGCTATGTTTAGTACAATAGTACCACATCAAATCGACTAGAACGCTAATTTAATCTTGGCTTTACTACCTTAACATAGAACATGCGATTTTGACATTTGTAAGATGACCAGTTGCATAATGAATCTCGGTAATAAAGGTTGATTGAGCCAATTGATATATAAACATTCTTACACGAATGACAAAATGACAAACCATGAATTGGTTCAACTACAATGGACTAACGACATTTTTTGACAACTTGTTAATTTCCACTACAATATAATGAATGGCTAATACTTTTCCACCCTAAAGTTAACGTAACATTAATATTGGTGGCATTTGGTTGATTTTCTTTTTTTAGTGTAACTTTGTGTGAATTTACTCGTGCTAAAAATAGGTTTGAAATATAGAGCAAATGAGTCTAATATATGTATCATATAATGTCAAGTGGATCACAAAGTGTAACATTAAGTCATTCATTCGTACATACAAATCTTGGTCATCAGAGTACAAATTTACTTTATGTTTTGTCAACCTTTTTTTACTGTTTTTTTTTTTGTTATTGCGTTTGTTGAGAATTGACATGGAAAATTGCATAATAAACAGTACCAAAAAAAAACTCTGTTTTAGTACGGAGTACTGTAGTTGCAAACTGCAAAGAGCTTTAGCCTAGCTAATTCTAGCACCTAAGCATGATTAAACCTCCCGGAAAGTGAAGAAGTAATTAAAGAGTGGTTGTTAAGATTATTATTTGACTTTTTCTTTCATATTGAAGTTTGTTATTGACTTTTCAGGTTTGCAATTCGTTCTGAGAGGTAGTTAAAATCGTTGGGTGGGCGCTCAAACGTTAAGCCTGCCATTGCAAGGCTAACATCAGCTTACAGTATATGCATTTCCAATAATTAAGCTCAAATTAAGACGTAATTTGATGCAAAAGACAGCACTAGACTGACCACCCACCAGCACCTTAGAAAAGATGCTCAATTTCATCAACAGCCTACAAAGGGCCTTATTCCAATCCTTTTGTTACCCCATTCACAAAAGATGGACTTTGTATCTCAAAACACACAGCCATTAGAAACCATGGAGTGAGTGGAAGTCCCAACTCTACAACATCAACAGGCATGACACAATTTGGAAACCGTAGCTTACCGACTGTGCATCAAAAATGGACTTTGTTTTGGTACGGAGCCACACAATAGTAAATCCACTAAACTTCCAACAGATTCAGCAGAGTCAAACTGAAGCCCTAATCTATCATCATTGTTATGTCACTACCAAACTTTAATTTACAACTTACCATACTTCAACTTCCTCTGGTTAGAGCTTCACTGTGCAAGCTAAAAGCAGAGGACAATAACATAATCCTTGATCCAAGTAATGTAATTAACTGATAAACACTCCACCACTCTATCAATAGTGTTGTTTCAATCTAACCATGAATCTGCAATCCCTAATACTAGACCCATAATATACTACCTTAAGAACTCTGATACTATAAACAGTTGCTAACATAATGCAACCTCACAACTCTCAGATAAAGCATAAATTGATAAAGAAGTAGAAAACTTGAATGCAGAAGGTCATGCACAACAATATGAGATCCAAAGCATCCATTAACATTCAATCCTTGAAAACTAGAAGTGATTAATCCGAATACTACACATTCAGCAAATCGGAATCAAGAGCTCAGTAAGTAGTCTTTTTCATCTACTTTGAAGAGTATTACACATTCAGAAAACAGATCTACCGATTCCTATTACTCAAGATCCAATCTGCATTAACAAGCTTAGCAAATCCATACTGTAAACTGATCATAGCAAGCCAGCAAAATTGATCAATTTTTCAGCAGCATCAACTGCTCAAATCTGATCTTCACTAACAACTGTAACCATTGATCATGGCTAGGCAGCAAAACAATCAATTCACTAACAACAGAATCCAATGAAAAGGCATAAAAGATGACCTAAAACTCTGCCAGCAGAAGATCATGCACAACAATATGAGATCCAAAGCCTCCATTAACATTCAATCCTTGAAAACTAAAAGCGCTTAATCCGAATACTACGCATTCAGCAAAGAGGAATCAAGAATTCAGTAACTAGTCTTTTGCATCCACTTGGAAGAATATTACACATTCAGAAAACAGATCTACCGATTCCTATTACTCAAGATCCGATCTGCATTAACAAGCTTAGCAATCCATACTGTTAAACTGATCATAGCAAGCCAGCAAAATTGATCAATTTTTCAGCAGCATCAACTGCTCCAATCTGATCTTCCCTAACAAGTTTAACACCAGAATCAATTCACTAACACCAGAATCCAATGAAGAGGTATAAAAGATGACCTTAAACTCTGCCAGCAGCAGAGGCAGCAGAAGAGGCGGCGCCGCCAAGGAACGACAACAATCCGGCGTTGGCCGGCTCCTGATCATCCAAGAACAGATCCTCCGGGATCCTGAACGCTCCGTGAGCGGCGACAATAGCTAGGCCGACCATAACGGCCGAGATCAGGAGCGATCCGACGCTGGTGAGGAAGATGACGACGATAGTGAGGAGGAGGAGGAGACCTAGGGTTTCGCGGTCGGAGAACACGCGGCCGAGGAGGACGACGGGCTGGTCGGCGGGGCGGAAGAGGTAGAGGAAGATCCAGGCGGAGAGGAGGCAGAGGACGAGGAGGAGGGAGAACGGATTCGAGATGAGGGAGACGGCGAGGACGACGGCGAGGAGGGAGAGGTAGTTGACGCGGAAGTAGGAGAAGTTCTTGCGGATGCGAGAGGCGGCGACGGAGAGCGAGTCCGGCCGGGAGAAGGCGGAGCGGTCCACGAGCTCCGACCAGGGGCGGCGGTCGGCGAGGCTCTGGCGGAGGGAGGAGGAGAGGCGGCCGGCGAAGGCGCGGAGGGCGGCGGTGGCGATCGGAGCTTGTGGATCGGAGGATCCGGTGGATTCCGCCGACGGTTGCTGGTTGGTGAGAGGGAGGATCGCCGGCGACGACATCGGGATTGGGCGGAGGGAGAGGAGGAGCGGCGGGGTTTGGGAGATTGGGAGGAGAGAGGGGGGTCAAATAGTCAATGGGACGGATTTGGAAAGAGGAGTGGAATAAAATCTGGTTGAGTGGGTGACGTGGCTGGATCTGATCCGGTTATTTTGATGGATCCTCGAATTGGTTACGCTGTGGTCGCTCTCACAGGATCAAATTTATTAGTAGCATGTCGGTTCGGCTCTCGGCTCAGAAAATTTTCATGTTTTTCGGTTCGTTGAAATCTGGTTCGGTTTGGCTAAATCAAACCCGGTTCCGCTTGTCCGTTTATGTGTGTCTTTTTTCACATCTCTCGTCCGGTTCAGTCAAGTTGCTATTTCAGAAAAACTAGCTACGTTAGTCCCGTGCTTAGCACGAGATAAGGTTGAATAATTTGATTGATTATAAATATTAAATATTTTAATTATGATTAAATTTGAAGAGTTTAGAACATAGTATTTAATTATATGGTTATGCTTTATGGTTTAACTATAAATTGATAGGTATACATTCTAATATAACTTATACGAAAGCATAAAGAAGTATAAACGGGTCTAGTGTATTGTTTGGTATTATTTTGATCCTTTTTTATGGTTGTATGTCAAATGGGTTCATTGGCCTTTTTGTAGTCGATAGAACCAAATAGCAATTGCCAACGGGTTAAGAGTGCAAACTAACTCTGCCTTCCACCAAATCCTGAGGACCGATATTAACAACAGTGCATCCAATGACCTTAGCTGAGTTAAGACAAAGTGTGTGATTCTCATTCCTTTCCCAAGGGTTAAGCACTTAAGCACCCTTTTAGTGTTGATAGTCCTTTCATCTATTGTACCAGGAACTGCAACATTGATCAGCTTAATGCAATAATACCAAGCCAACAGAAGTCATCAGCACAACCAATCAATATAAATTTTTCTACAAAACGTCAAAACACCATATCAATTATCTATTTGAATACCATAAAAGAACACCATCCTTAGCAAGTTCAATGAGATCTTTCGAGGCTGGTCTAAGAGGTAGGAATTGTTGCAGAAATGGGTCATCTCCAATAAACCTATTGATGTGAGCTACATAGCATCATTTCTCTGATTAAGAGACCATGTGAAGAAGTGTCGTTGTGCTCGCCTTGAGGTAGGAAGAGGAATGCTTTGAATTCCCTTTATCGTCTGAAGCACGACTACGGAATGTCAAATAGAACTGCTCGAAAACCGAAACAAAATCATTATTATTTCAAGTAAGATAACTAAGCTTAAGCAAAGTAATCGGTTTGTAAAACTCCCACAATTCTCTTCTTCTGTGTACTACCTACCAATTATGCAGTAATGATCTTATCATCGGTTTGTTATACTCCCTCCGTTTCAAAATACATGGCTTTTTAGACACTTTAGGTTGTTTCAAAATACATGACCATTTCATATTTTTTCCCTCTTCTTTCCGCATATGCCCCTCATGATTGCCTCTAAAAACATGTTTTTTCTTTTTGAAAAAAAGCATGCATGACTTTTAGTTGAAATTATTATTATGGTACAAGGGTAGTTTAGGTAATATGAAAATTCCTTAATATACGTGAAATGTTGAAAAGGCCATGTATTTTGAAATGGAGGGAGTAGCATTTAGAATTTTGAATGAATTGAACTTGAACTACACATTTAACATCAATCACAAAGTGGGGTGACAACTAAACAAAAAGGCCCAATAATTTATTAATAGCAAAGACAAAGGCAGAACCTGTTTGTAAATTGTGCCTCGCTTCAAAAAATCACATTTTCAAGTGGTGCTCGAACAAAGAAGCCCTCTCAATCTGCAAAATGAACCAAATTAATTACACACAACTTAATGAATCTTTGTACATGATAAAAATCTTAACATGCTAAGTGAAATTGAATTTCAAGAAATGAAACTTACGGCTGTCAATGCTGTCTCAAAGCCCTTGTTACCGGCTTTTCCCCCAACTCGATCCAAGGCCTGCATTATTTTTTACGGACAACAATATCAATTAACCATGGATTTTTATAGCTAGCTAGGGAATTCATTACAAGAATGTTACATACTCTAATGTTGCCCTAAGTTTAAGTGGGAAATACTTCTTAATTAATTACCTCATCCATGTTATCACTGTTTAAAACACCAAATATGCAAGGGACTCCTGCAAAAAAAAAAAGTCTAGAGATTGTAAAATTGTAGATCTTTACACACAAGTGCAAGATCAAATTCTGGTATATTAAAAAATGAAAAAGGATTAATTGAGCTTTAAGAAAACATTAGCTGAGGTAATTAATAAAAAATTGACATGAGTTTAAACCGGAAGAAAGCACCCTAGAAGATGTAGAATTAACAACAGCATCATAATGAGAAGTGTCACCTCTTATCTACACCCAAAATTTTACAGAAAAATCGAATGAATTAGAGGATATATAGAATTAATTAGGATTCAAATTGACAATCACTTACCACAACACCAATACACAAAACAACATGATATTTGCCTGGTCTTCCAAGACTTTGTGCAACAACGCCAATCTCAAAGCAACCCGGAACCCATACAACCTGTTTGTATATTTTAGCCTGAGAAGGGCTTCAAACTCCACCTCATCACCAGCATCACACTCCAACTCATTCAGCACATATCTAATCTCATGGATCTTAAATGACTCACCGAACCCTTTTAGTTTAACCAGAAGTTCTGGCAAATCTCCCACCGTTACCTTCCTCTTTTGATTCTTGGCCGAAACAAACTACAAAATTACAAAGCAGAAAGTACTACTTATAACCGGGTTGATTATTTTTCCAGCGCAATGAAGAAAAAGGCAACATAGCAATGGAACCTTGGATTTGAGCCCACGAAGCTCGACTTGAGTAAACTGGCTTTGAAGCCATGGGTCAGAGACGATTACACCGGCATAGCCAGACATTTTTCAGCGATCTTCCAAACTCTTCTGCAGAAGAAGTTTCAGCAAAACAGAAGAAGAACGAAACACAAATGCAATCTTAAATCCCTTAATACCGAGCCTACACGACGAAGAGAAACAGAAAAAAATCAGATGAGAAACCAGGGAAAATCGCAAGCACCAGATGGGCATACCATAAATGCAAAAAACCAAACAATCTACAAATAAAGTAGCTAATCAAGCGTCAAGTACAAGTTGAATACTAACCCTAAAAGCACAAAAATGGAAATGCGGATTGGGGTCCAGTCTTCCACAACTGCCCAAAACGGTTTAATGCCTCAATTCACTTGTTTTCGAAGAGATAAACCGATCTGGGTATGAACTCGGCGAAGAGGGAGGAGCCCTACAATTGGAATTGCGATAAATTGGAAGAAATTTGTGTGGTCACTCAGCAATTGAAAGAGAGTTGTATAGGATAGAGATGATACGAGCGGTTGATGGAGAACGTGGGAGTTGATGGAGTTCGAGATGCAGTTTTGCTTGTAAACGGTTGACGGATGGAGAACGTGGGTCGACTTCAGAGCAGTTGAGGAGCAGTTCTGGATGGAGAGCGGTTGCCGTTGCCGGAAGATGGAGAACGTGGGACGCCGTTGGCGCAATTTTAGGGTGTAAGGTAGGGAGAAAGTGGGCGTGGAAAGAGACGGAAGAGAGAATTTTAGGCTGGAAAAAAAATAATAATGGCTGAATTTTTTGACACGTGACGGAAGGATAGGGCTGGAAAAGGATCTGCCTTAAAGATATAGTAGGATGGTGAAAAGCTATAAAATGTGGAACTGTGTCCTCGAAGAAACAAACACTATTACGGCCTTGCTATAGTTTTGTGTAGAAAGTATTTCTACACATAGAGATTAGCAAAAATTAGCTTGATTGCACGTATTTCGAGACAAAACAAAGCCTACTTTCTTATAAAATAAAAAGTACTTTCTAGCTACTAGTGTAGCAAGACCGTACATTGATATTGATCGATCACAAACACAAGAAATTAATCATACCTGAGAAAGTAACAGTTACCAATTTAACATGTGTCCTATGAAATGAACACCCAAAAAGAGAGAGAAGTATGCACCCCTTCTTGTTAGGCCCCTATGTTAACCAAACTTACGACTAAATTCACTAGAGAATTTCAAAAAAATCTGTAGGAACCAATATTTCTTGTGCATTTTTTACGTATGGTGCTTCTTTTGTGATTTCAGGCATAATGCCTAATTAATGAACTAGCTAACTTCTACTCACCTCTCACATTAGATAATAAAATCCAAATAAATTATGAAGTATGTATAAACACGTCAATATCTTCAAAGACTTCTCGTCTTATTTCATCACTAGGCCAATTGAGCATCGATTATGATAAAGGTCTTCGATTCGACCCTCGTGAATACAAATCTTATAAAAAAAAAAAGTTGGGTAAGTTGGGTGTAGGTGCATGGACATGGCTATATATACCCTAAGGCTCCCCTTTATTAATAAACTCATCAAAGACAAACACCTAATCATTCTCCATGAATTCTTCTACTCCATGCAACCCTAACAACAATATAGATGCATGGGCATGGCTAGAGAGTCTCCCTCCTTTGAGCCAATGGAAACTACATTCCATCTCCACCACCCTACTCTCCTCCCTCCGCCTCATCGCCACCACATCCACCGCCCTCCATATCTCCCTCGGCACTGTCGGAAACACCATCCTTTGGACCTCCAAACCCTTGAAACTACCACAAGTAAGCCCCACCTCCAATTCACCACCACTTTCCTTGCAGTCCCTACAAGCCCTATTCCTCAACATCTTCCATGACTTCATCAGCTATGACCCTAATTCAAGTTACACCACCACCATCATCCATGATGATGATCATGATGATCTTGATGACGATGACGAGTACTACTCGTTCTTGTTCGACAACCTCCACGTCACCACCAATCAGGAGGAGGCAGAGGAATCTTCCTCCGCCGCCTTGAAAGAGGCCTTCAACTTCGCCCTCATCTCCCTTTCCTTCATAGCCTCCATCCACAAGCGGGGCCCACTTGACTTGACCCGATCCCTCAAGGACCAGATCTCTAGCCCCGCTTCTAGAGACGCGTCTTGGAAGCTGATGAGGGAGATGGGGTCCACGCTCGAGGAGCAGTGGATGCGCTCCTTCAACCTAGCCATCACTGCCCTCGAGGCCCGCCTTGATGCCCTTCAAGCTAATGATAATAATAATGATGATAATAATGATGATAAAGATAAAAGTGTAATTGTTAATATGTTGAGGACAAAGTGCCCTTCAACGTTGTTTTCTAGGGCGGTTTCGAGGTCGGGGATGGTCAAGGTGAAGGTGTACTGTCCATTGACCGCCATGGAGGTCGATAGCTCGAGCGGGTCTGCCGACGACAAGCTCATGTTCTCTCTGAATCACCATCACCTCGAAGGTGTGGTCCAACTTAACTATAATGTGGCTGTTAGGGAAAAGTGGGTTGATCTTCTCATCTCCGTTGATAACATAAGGTATGATTGTATGAATCTAAATTGTTGAAACATACGTACTTACGTACCTTAAGGTACGTTTGGTATTGGTCTAATATCAAAGATTTAATTGATATGAAGTCATTGCAACTTATTGTTGATGTACGTTTCTAGTTGGGTTTTCTCGTGAAGATATAGTTGATTTATAGCTCATACTAAATGGAATGGAATACTAAAACCCAAATTTGTATTTTAGTTAATCAATACTAAGCCTAAATATATAGGATGAACTCATCTTCTTACAATGTTCTTAAAAACACTAAAAAAACGAACCCTGGACTAAGAGGAGGCTACTTAGCGCCTAGACAGTCTAGACGGTTGCTTCGACAGATCGAAGACTAGCCGAGTAGGGCCCTACTCGGCTAGACCTAGGCGGGGTCTGTATTACAATAATGTCTAAAGAGGATTCTTTTTTGGGCAGGATGAACGTGGTGGCTCTAGTAAAAGAGGGAAAGCTAGACGAGAGAGGAGCAGAGAAGCACTTCCCTTCAAGAATCTCCCTCCGATTCACACCGTCACCGCCGTCCACCGACATCCTAAGCGTCTCGGTGAGCAAGTCCTCGAGCAATCCGGCCCAACAGATCGGGCACGACCGCACCATCGCGGGCTCCCTGGACCCCACCTCGATCCCGAGCCTCAATGTCTCGGCCTCAACCACCACCACCACCACCCTGAAGCCATGGAAGTTTGAGGAGTCAGCTGACGGAGACACCGGCACCCTCAGCTGGTTCCTCCATGACTCCTCAGGTGACGGCCGAGAGGTGTTTGCTGCCAAACCCTCGCTCCTCAAACGGCTCTTCTGCCCCACGGGCCATGGCGGCCGGTACTCTGATATCAACCGCCCTTTCACCCGCCAGGGTGGAGTCGTCTTTGCTAGGGACGAGTATGGGGACAAGGCGGTGTGCTGGAAGGTGGATAAGGCGGGCCTTGGGCGGCGCATGCGGTGGGAGGTTCGGGGCTCCGTCGGCCTGACTTACTGGCCTAACAAGCATTGCACTCTCTATAATGACACCCGCCAGGCTGAATTTGTTGACACTTTTTACCTTACTCTCCTCTAATAAGTATAGTGTTACGTACTGATTCAATACTATTGATGCGTGATATAGTAGTGTGTATTTGATGCATATAGTAGTGTGTATTTCATTCAAATAAACAGATTGCGTATAGTAAAGCGCATTGCGATTAAATAAGCATGACAGATGCAAACCATTTATGTAATGGTCTAGGGAAATGCTTGATTTATATGTACACACTGTACGTCTTACTCGATTAAATCAGTTCTGCACTTTTCTATACAAAAGTCCGGATCGAACCGTGACCCGTAAATCGTGAGTATGGATCAGGCCGGGTCGACCTCTAAGCGAGCCGTTGGTTAGATCAGAAGAAGAGTTTCGAAAGTGACCTTGATCTATTTAAAAGCAGAAATACAGGCATGCAATTTAAGAGGCGGAGATATGGTTTAAGATTGCGAGTTTAGAAAGTGACCTATGTACATATATGGGTTTACAGTATAATCATCAACACTGACAATTGACAAGAACAAGTAGAAAGCTCGCACATGTCCATAAAAGGAAGAAAGAAAACGAGGCCTTTTTCCACCTCCCACATTTGAAGTGCAAGTAGTAAAAATAACGTTAAACACTTCTTCTGTATAAAAATCAAAACAACTCACATTGTACTCGGTGTAAGAAGAATGACTTGAAACTCCAAAGTCTGAAAATGCTGAAACACACAAGTGTTCTGTGTCGAACGATTCTGAACTCGTCTGGTGAGAGTGGAAATAAGCTTACCCTCAGTTCATCGTGCGTCTAAGCTCATTTAGCATGTACCAGTTATACACTTACACTTGAAGAGGGGAAATTAGAGGAGGATCATTTTCGTAGAATCATGTTTCGGCTGGGAGTCTCTGCGAGTCCGCGTAACTACTTGTATCCTCAGCAAGCTTTTCCCAGACAGACGCCATGTTTTCAGAATACTCTGCCTGTCAATACCACAGTTTCATGAACTTTGTGAATACACGAACCGTTCACCATCCCTCAACAGATTACACGAGCAACCAAAATTAATGCAGATTAGTATTGACAAATCACAGCATGTCATCAACATCATTGGCAACAGATTTGGGTACTAGTCCGAACCGCTCCAAGATTCATATTTTTAACCTTTGTCAATTGCGGGCGGAATTATATTGCTTTCCAGAATTTATACATAAATATGTTAATCAATAGCTTGACTCTATGTCCATTCTATATATACTAATCATTCTTATGTTGCAGATGGTATAAAGGATTTGCAAACTATAGACAACATACAAATTATGCAAAATACTGAGATCCAACAGGAGACGTGCATTAACAAGTGCACCCTTCTACAACCAAACTTTCACATTATGAGGCCCAAACACAGGTGAAAGCTTTCAAGTTTCAACAAAATTACTAACAGAGATAGTAGTAGGGTGTACCTGACTGACTACAAAGCCTCTCATCATATTCCAGAAGTCTGAGCGCCTATCTTTGTCCACCCGATGAAGTTCAGCCTTATTATTTTCCTGCATAAGTTCAACGGATAAGTTTCAAATTTGAGGCAATGACTCGAGAACATATAAAAATTAATCTGCTCAGAATGAACATAATGAGATAAAATGCCTGGTGTACACTGTTTTCATTATATATTCGAGTCCGTCAATACAAGTTCTCTTTGTTGCATAGGATTGACTCAATTTAGCAAGTTTTGGACAATACTGATTAAAACAGACACTAGTTTCTACTTTCTAGCATGCAGTTTGGCAGTACATGACCAAAACAAGATTCCCTACATTCTATTAGCTCCATGTTTTAGGGCTGATAGCCATCAACCGCTAATAAGTTTAGCATAAAGATACCAAGATGAAGTAAAATGTATTACCTTGATTTGTTCATATTCTCTAATTGCAGGAAGCTTGGCATCAGCAGTGATTTTAGCAGTTTGCTTCAATTCCTCAATTTTAAGCAATGTTGACCTGTCTCCGCCAAAAACCTTTGATGATGAAAGTTCAAGCTTTTCTAATTTAAACTGCAAAGATGAGAGCTCGGACGCAAGAGTTTGAACGTTCAACAAAGCACTTGATCGTTCTGCAAATGCATGATCAGCAGCTAACATCATCCCAAGATAATCATGGAGCACATCCTGCAACAAGCAACTTGTTATTATCAAATAACAATTAAATCCCAAAGGTGGTCCAGCACAGGAAATAAAGATATCAAAGACCAGTTGAATTTTTATATATAAGAAAAGGCTTGGAATTCCAACAGATGACAAAACAGGACTGTAATCTGAAAGCACATTATAGATGCAAACAACAAAGGAGGCCATAACATAATACAGCTTCTTTAAATATAATTAGATGCCGTGGCTCTGCTGGGATAATGAGAATAAACAGCCAGCAAAGTGTAGCAAGAACATTGATAACTCTATGTCATCAATATAACCAATCAAAAATTCAAATTGTAAGCATAACTGCATCCAAACCATTTTTACATCATATTATTTTCCCATTACTTTTTTCAAAAGATCAACAGCAAGAGATCTCAACAGACTTCACACTGCCACTAAGAGCTAACTAAACAGAAGCTAGAAACTCATCCCTGAGAAAAGAATGCATTGCAAAACCAAGAATTACCAGATGATAGGCTGTTTTGTCATTTAAACTACGATACAGACGACTTGCTTTAATAGTTGCGGTTGCCACATTCTTCATGTCAGCTGCTCTCCTTCTTTGAGACTCCAACACAGCTTCTTGGTTCTCAAACTTCACCAACTTCATAAACATCAGTCCCAGCTCACCCATGGTTTGCCCCAGATCTTGCTGTGCAGTAACAAGCCCCTCCGCCTACATAAAGGACGCAAAAACAGTATCATTACCCAATGTGATTTAAGGTCAATAAACACATGCAAAAATACCATGATCAGTATCATCAGCCTAAGCTTCTTTATGTAACATAAATCTTTCCAATTCACGAACAACAGCTTCGAACGAATTTAACTACTAGAAACCACTCATAACGCCACTATGAGGAATCAGGTTAGAATCATTCAAATTCATACTTTCATATCAGCATTCTCTCAAACCCATTCCTAAAACTCCAATTACCAAACAAAGCTGCCATGTATGTTCCTAATCCCATACCACTTCCTGAATTAGCCAAAAATTAGCGACAGGCTATGTTACCCGAAAACTCCAACCGGATACCGTTTCTCGTTTCCAACGGAAACTTAGAAACTCAAACCCCGAAACTCGTTTTTACACTAAAAACATAAAATTCATGTGTTTCCCAGAATCTGTTTCGTACCCGTTACCCGTTTCCGTTTGTCCATGATTCCATACCAATTCCTAAACCAACCAATTGCACTAACATGTTTCTAACTCCACACAATTCCCTGAATCACAACCAAATCCCACTAATAAAAACACCAACACCATCAATAAGAGTAGCCAAAGAAACTCAACCTGAGTTGTGACACTGGTAAGCTGCCCTCCAATCTCTTCCAACCTCTTCTTCCTCTCAAGAAACTCCTTATCCTCCTCAACTATGGCCACCTTTGACCCTCCCCACTCATTCACAACCGACTGTTTCACCTCTCTGAACACTCTCCACCAATCTTTCCCTCCTCCCTTTCCTCCCACCTCCCTCTGAACACCAGCCACAGCCCCTATCTCATCACTCGCCGGCGAGAAACCGAAACCCCCATCTTCCGCCATTAAAAACTCCCTGAGCTCCTCCCCCTTCCGAATCACAGGATGCTCCGCCAACTTCCGCAAATACTTCTCGATCGCAGCCCTCCTCTGCTCAACGAACTCCGTCTTCTCCATCACCTGGCCCTCGATTACGCCCTTATCCGGCCGAAGCGGAACGAAAAAGCCTCGATAACGCTCCGAGAGCCGATCCGAGAGGGACACAACATCCCTAAACCGCCTCCGAACCCTAAACTCCGACCCCCCGAACTCCTGAACGTTCGTCGTCGTTGTGATTCGGTACGTGTAGTACGAATTGCTCCCAGGGACGATCGAATTCGAAGCTTCTGGAACCTTCTGGGGTTTTGAGACCGAAATGCGAATGTAATCGGGTGGATCCGGGCTTGGATCGGGGTGGTTGTGGCCATTGGAGTTTGAGTGGGCGGTGGATTTGGATTTGGGGGATTCGAGCAGATCGGAGGGGTCGAATTCGTCGTCTCCGTCGTCGGCGAAGGAAGGGGAGGAGGTTTCGATGGTGGGGATAGTGGGGATTTCGAGGGGGTGGGAAAGGGGGTGGTCGCCGCCGTTGGATTGAGGGTGGACGCCGTTGGATTGATTTTCGCCGTCGATCATGATTGTTGAGTGCAGAAGGTCATCGGATTGCGAGAGCGAAAGAGGGCTTGATGGATTCGTTGTCTCTCACTCGTGTTAAGACTCAGGTGATGAGAGATGGGAAGAGTAAGATCGGGAAAAGGGCGATAACCGATTTCGCAAAACGGCCCGGACTTTAGATTGGTTTACAAAACTGCCCTTATTGTAGAACACTTTGCATGTGATTAGTGTGGTAGTTAAATTGTTCATAACCAATCACATAATTACCTTACAATACATTAAATTGTTTAACAAAAATATGAACAATAAGGTCATAAATGGCATTTGCCCGATTGGTCTAAACTTTAGGCGGTATTATGTGCTTTACCTAAATTGTGAAACTGAACTGTAAATTAGCCCAAAATAGAAAAGAATACATTTGACCATTTCATTTGAGTACAAGACTCAAACTTTAGGGTAAGTTTTGTTACTAGTACTAGTTTTAATGGAAAGTTTCCCTTTTTGTTTTTAACTTGATAACTTCAACTCTTCAAGCCATGCAGATTTCTGGCGTTGTTGTTCCTTCACTCTAGCACTTATTTTCATTGTTTGGACTTGTTTTTCCTAGCTTTGTTTTTTCATTGTTCTCTTCTTAATTATTCTTTGTTTTGAGATAGAACTATCTTCATATTATGGGCAAATCGTAGGCATGTATGGTATTTGTAATCGGTTTTCCTACGATAACAAGTGGGCAAAAGGCTTTCGAGTTTCGATTACTTTGTTATATACACTATTCTTGTACTATATATGGTAACGGGGATCAAATCTTGCCTTACTTCCGGAGTAGGCCTTAAGATAAAAAGCACTCGAAGGTCTAAAACATCCAAAACAAACTAACAATGGCAATTGACTAACCAAAGTTTAGGAGATTCTAAATAAAACCGTAAACACCTATCTCATAACCGAAATTCTTATGAAAAACTTTTTTAAAAAAAAAACTTATTTTATCGAACTAAGCCTTAGATGGCCCGTATTATTATTAATAGAGATAGACCAAATCTTTTCCCAAAAAATTTACCCTAGTTGGATTCAACTCTAGCTCACGCCATAGATTGTCCATCAATTAAGATTAAATGGACCTAGCTTTGGATCTCTTTACAAATTGGAATTTCTTTCTACCTGGACATGTTTATATAAGTAGATCCAGCTACTGCTCAACAGAGGATTGTGTTTATGAATCAAATGATACCATTTGATAAGATCAAATCTTAATTACACATTGTATTCAAATTGTTTGCCAAACGATATTAGAGCTATTTCTTATAACTACACATTTTCTCACCAATAGTCGTTCAACTTCGATGAAAAGTAGTCCAATTCCAACCGCTAAATTTTTAAATTCAACCAAATAAGCTAATTTAAGAAAACATACATAAAAAACGAACACAAAATGACATGAAACTTATTATTTATCATTTATGGTTTTAAACTGTATTTTATTACAAACAGGGGTTACAGAGCATAAACATCACAGCAAGCCCGGCCAGACTCGACATTTCCAACCAAACACGGCCTTAGAAACACGGTAAAAGTAAGACCCGGTAAAAAGTATAGGGCGCCCTTTCACGTTCAGCCCATAGAGTAACAAGTTAACTAATAACCCGGAACCTATCACAAGGCGAGAACGAGGCCCGGAACCGACTTCCCGACCCGGTTTGAAACCCGGCTCTCCCAAACGGGCTGGCAATGGGCCACGACGGACCCAATTTCGGACTCGGACTCAGACGACGATTCCGACGAAACGGCGTCGTTTCCGAGGCGCGTAACGGTAACGGAGGTGTTAAAGTACTCACGGACGTGAGTAATGATCCCGTCCGTGACGGTCCAGGCGTGGACCCAGGCGATCGAGCGGGCCGGATCGCAGCCTTCGGCGAGGATCAGCGGCCCGAAGGCGGCGACCGAGAGAGGTTTAAAAATGAACGGCGGAGATTCGCCGGAGTCGTGGCCGGTGAGGATCCGGCGGAGGAATTGGTCGGTCGGAGGGCCGTGGAACCGCCACTCGAGATCGGCGGCGAGGAGGCGGTGGACGGCGTCGACGTCTCGGCAGCTCAGGGCGCCGTAGAGGGCGAAGACTAGCCCCTTGTTCGATTCGCCGTCATCCGGGGAAATGCTCGCCGGATTCGCCAGCTCTTCGATCTCGCCGGAAACAGGGAATTGAACGAGAAAGAAGAGGGAAAACCGATCGAGTTCAGGGGGAAAGGATATTTTGTGGGAGAAGAATAGGAGTTCAGGGGGTTTATATAAGGGGTTTGTTTGGTGGGGCCCGAGGGTGACGTGGTGTGTTTTTATTGGTGGAGGGAGAATTCCGATGTTTTTCAAATAAAATGGGACGGAGTTGTTGTTTTTTGGATTTAAAAAATGCTGAGTAGAATGTCAATTAGGAGAGTAAGCAATCTTGGATTCTTGTGCGTTTTGTTTTGTTTATAGAAAACTTGTGTTTGTCCGTTTGGTTACAAAAATTAATCCAACAATTAGGAGAGTGACCAATCCTGCTCGATTTTTAGATGTTTTGCTGGCGATGTCAATGGGGCGGGGATCTCCCAAGAACGGGGAGATTCTAGTGGGGATGGTAGTGGGGATGGGGATGAAATAGGGGGTGAAATAGATACCCGCATGGGTATGGGTATACGTATGGGGATAGATGTCTCCGCCCCAATCCCCGACCCGAACCGACCCCACCGGGGGGCCCCATGGGGAATCCCCGCCAAGAGGCCCCGTGGGGAATTCCCCGGGGTCCCCGGTGGGGATTTTGTTTGTACTTTGTGTATATCGTTTTTATTTATTACTCCTTCCATTTCAATAAACATGTCGTTTTAGCTCTAAAATTTTGTTTCGAAATACATGTCGTTTTACATTTTTGGGCATTTACTTTACAGATTTACCCTTATAATCATTAGCAGTTTATTAGTAGTGGTTTTCAATAAAGTAAAAAAGTGAGGTAATAATTAGGGGTATAATAGTCCATTTAATAACTTCCTTAATATATGTGCAAATGGCTAAAACGACATGTTTATTGAAACGGAGGGAGTAGTTTGTTTGTGGTTATTGGTAATTTGACTATTTTTATTAGTTATTTTTTTCTTATTTGATTTACAATTAATGTTATTTTGTCTATATTTTATTAGTTAATTGTCACATATAACTAGTTAATTTGAAATATTATTTTGTTTTATGTGCTGTTGGAAGTTTTGTTACAAGTTATACTCCCTCTGTTTCAAAATACATGGCCTTTTAGACACTTTAGGTTGTTTCAAAATACATGACCATTTCATATTTTTTCCCTCTTCTTTCCGCATATGCCCCTCATGATTACCTCTAAAAACATGCTTTTTTCTTTTTGAAAAAAAGCATGCATGACTTTTAGTTGGAATTATTATTATGGTACAAGGGTAGTTTAGGTAATATGAAAATTCCTTAATATACGTGAAATGTTGAAAAAGACCATGTATTTTGAAACGGAGGGAGTATAATTTAGATCGTGAATTGATGTAGAATTTATATGATTTTAAATCAAAAGTCATGTACAAATTATGCGGGGAAACCCATGAGGATTTTAAATGGCGAAAATTAAATGGGTATGGGGAATACCCGATGGGAACGTGGACCCGACGGGTACAAAAACATGGGTACAAATTTTATTACCCGATGGGTATGGGGATGGATATGGGGAGTAATTTTTTAGATGGGTATGGGGACGGAGAGGGTATCCCCCGACCCGAACCCGCCCCATTCAGATCCCTATTTTTTTGCGAGTTGCTTAGCTTATGCTTAAGGCGGGTTATCATGCAATGTAATGATATGGTTAATTTTCATCAATGGTATCAGTAAGTTAACCGGCCATGCATGAGTGGTCTCAGGGTAGCATCCACTGAGACGGTTTGTAAAGGCGCAAACTCCTTAGCCTATGGATTTATATATCAATTATCATTAACCGTCCATTTTTAGTTTTCCCACCTACGAATTATATGTATTCATCAGATGGAGATAAGCGGCCTGCAAGGGCGATGAGCAGCAGCCACAAACATATTAACAATTGATTAATAATTCGTACAATTGCAGTTAGCCGCCTAATGTTAGTTAGATCATCATTTTTAATTTGATGTAGTAATACATAGGTAAGGTTAATTTTTATAAGTTTTACAGGGTTTATTATGTTATGAGAGCTAGGTTTGTAAGTAATTTTACATTTTCCTAGATTTAAATTACACCGAAACAACATCCAAACTGCGCAAAAATGTATCCAATTTTCTTGGTAGACATGACAATTTTAGATGATACAATTTTTTGGTTGAATTTTACATGATACAATTAAGAGACTTCTTTTGTTGATCCTGACTAAATTAAAGCATTGTATTATAAGTTCAGCTTAGCTATATAACTTCGGTATTTCTACTATATGTCCTAAGGGCATATGATAAGCATATCAAAAATAACTAATTAAAACCCTAAAAAGAAAATAGTTAACCCATCACAAAAAAAATCAAAAACTAAAAATTTGTGATTTACAAAAATCTTTCGTCCGTTCGGTAGGAAGCTTAACGAAGCTTCATGGAGCTTGTTGAAGCTTAATTTTTTTTAAACTAAAGTATTTTTGTTGTTCGGTGGATCATTGTAGCTGGAACTTGTCAAGCTGAATTCACCGGAATTAAGCTAGATTTAAAAAGCTGCCTCCCTTAAGCTTAACAAAGCTGAATTCAGCTGAATTCAGCTTCTAATTATTTCAGTTTCAGCTAGTTTTACCAAATAGACCCTTAGTCTTTTATAGTGTTTTCTTAGAGCATGTGGTAGAAAAATCCATATATATAACTTAGGTAGCGAGTCATAAGTCATAGCATAACATCCATGGTATAAACTCTAGTATCAACCAAAATTCATCTCACCATACTAAAACAAATTATTGCATTGTATCTTCGTACATTCATACATCATTTTACGACCGTAACATATCACATACCACTTCTTTATTTTGCTTAATGGAAATCACCTGCCATTAACTTAATCTTGCCTCTTCTACATATTTGACTTTTTTTTGTTGCTATTTTAACCAATTCTGTTTGGATTCACCCATGAGGCCCGACCCTTGGCTGATGAACAAGTGATTTCCACGAAATAGATGCTTACTATATTAAGCACACAATTCAAAATTGGTAATTATAGCAAAATGACTCGATGACGTACATGAGCAGTTGCATTTGTCCCAAGTGATTATCAGCTTGCCCACAGGAACACTAGATATTAAACAAACTAATACTCGTTTTAGCCTACTAATTAAGAAGTCGTCAAAAGACATTGTTTGTGGTATTGGATCCGGTAGGGTTAGATTTTTTAAACCCCCTCAAAAACATGTAAATCTTAGTATTAAAAAAAAAAACTAGTTTCTCAATCAAAAATACCAACATCTTGATATATAAGAAACCCTAGATGGCTATATTCTTAACATGAAGCTCTAATTAATCATAAATCTTTCATATGTCAAATTTTTTCTTGATATATAAGAAACCCTAGACGGAGTATTCTACAAATGTCAAGTTTTTTCTTAATTCTTATAAATCAATTACATTCATCAATTATCATCATGAAGCTCTAATTAATCATAACTCTTTCATATGTCACTAGACCTTGTGTCCTTGCAACTAATAAACTTTGTGCCAATATCTTCATCTATTCGTGTAGGTGTTCATGGTGTGTTTTCATCTAACCCTAAAAGAGAGGAGAGGACAGGACACTATGGCCTTCAAATGAATCAAGCAAAAGAGCCACACAATTTAATTTCGCCTAATTAGGTCACCAAGGGTCACCTACCAATTAAATACTTGTGTATGTGCTATATAAATCATCTTAAATTTAATCATACTACATTAATATATTATGTTTGTGCTACATATATCCTTTTAAATCTTAGCTAGTTTAATTTGTTTTTTCCTTTCCACGAGAGTTGCAGGTGCATGGTTGGTTTTTGACAGGACAAATCACATTCTTTGACCACTAAACTCTCAAATACATGTCATTTATATTTCTGATATTTTAATCAAAATTTAGCTACTTTGGGAACCGACCAAATGAACAAATTAGCCAGTGATTATTAGTCGAGTGCATAAGAGAAGCAGTTCATTAGCGATATACGGAATTGCATCTAGGTAATTTTTGGTATACTATTAACAAAAATAGTAAACCAAATATAATACTCCCGTTAGCTAGATATTTATTTTTGTATGCATTTTCAAACTGAACTGTCTGATTATTTAACTTGTGAAATTTGATACAGGACTTATATATAATCAAATTAACACACTAGTTGTATATTGAAATGGGTGCACATTCAGCTAAAATGTTTGTTTCCTGAAGGCCTCTTGTGCTTCAAGTCCACCCACAATTAAAATTCTGAAGTGCGAACGTAAATATCTATTTAATTAATATATGGAAATCCTATAATGTACGTACTTTAATATTAAATTCAATTATTGGAGCTGAGATTTTACAGCCATAGTTATTTTTTAAAGTATTTCTAGGAGTGTTGTAAAATTTTAAAAACGAAATTTTCGGCCGACAAAATTTAATACTCCGTATTTATTTATTCTATTTAAAATCATATCTAAAAATAGAATTTTAAAATAGACTACCAAAAATAGAATTTTAAAATAAATTGAAAGATTATATCGGCTTCACCACTAGATGAGCAAAAACACCTTTCTTAAACTGTTTGACCTAACAAAACTAGTGGGTTTAAGATCAAGCACTTAGTTATATGACGAAGTTCTATGCTTAACTCTTGCAAAATTTTAATTTGGCATTGGCCAGTGCCATAGCGACACAGACAATGCAAAGTGGAAACCTAGTGGACGCGATTCAATTACATGATTAATTAATTAATTTTGATCAAAAAAAATTACATGATTAATTAATTGAGTTTATAATCATGCATGTATTTCAATGACCCTTCTCATGCCGCTATTTGAAGGCAATAAACACGTCTCCGACTCCTCCGAGTCCTACCAAATGAGTTGTTTAATTAAAATATTATATAAAAAATTAAGCATTTTCTTAGGTTTTAGAATTTTTGTAATTTATGCGTTTGTTTCATGGCATTCCACTTCAATTTTTGTTTTGGCGTGAAACGGTATGTCCACTTAATTCTATCGAGTTACAAAAGAAGAACGACAGAATTTATTTCCAAAATGATTCTTTGTTTTCCATTCATTTATTCTCATGTACTAGAATTTTGGCCTCCTGAACATAGTTATGCTATAATTGCAACACAATGCTTGCACCTAGTTCTTTTAAACACACCTGAAAACCAACAAATCAAATATTCCACATTGCACACCACATAGTTATTGAACTGCACCTCTCATTCTATTGAAAATTCAATCAGTATGGATAGCATATAACTTAAAAACTGGATAAATACTACATGTCAAAATTTATTTTAAAGCATAAATTTGCCCACTAGAACATATATTCCAATTCAAATACAGTTGCAGGATACAAGCAAAGATTGCAAATCAAACCAAAGCGTTTAGGTTCATGGTTTTGGATCCAATCGGCCATGGCTTCCGGATGATACATCGTATCTCATGTCCTGGAATCGTTTCAGCAATTTTGTCTTGTATGTTACGATTTCGACGTCCTCGGACTTGGGAGCAGATCTGATTGCTGATATAGCTCCGGCATGGTACAGATCACAAAGAACTAAATCTGGAACCAACAATCACAAGCATAAGAGTCCATAGCATGGAAATTAGGGACTTCAAAGAGCTACAGAAAAAATAATAAACTTTGTTCTGTTTAAATTGGACTGTGGAGTTTCTCAACAAAACACTCAAGCCTACGTGTATACGGAAATATAAAATGCTGTTGATAAGGTAATTCATAAGACAACAGCAGTTGAATTGTACAGTATTAAATTAGGTTTATTTAGATTTTTGTAGAGTTTATTCAATTTCTCGTAGGGTATTAGTTCTTGAAAACAGCTTCTTAACCTAAATTTTGAATAAGCCCTCACCATATACTAACACAAGAAACTATCCATATAATCTTGGTTGTTTTGCTTTCTTTGTCTTCAGGTTAGGAATAAGCAATCAAATAAAAGCAAGCTAGCTGAACCAGTTTGTTTTGCCCTAAACATAAATTTGCAATAGCTTATTGGTCATATAGTATCTACAGCTCCAGTTTTAGCCATTTGGAAACGGATAACAGATTAACAGAAAATATCTGACCTGAGGCAGAGAGCGCATTGAGAGCCTTCAAGGCTTCCTTTCTTGTCTTGTCATCTTTGGCAGTCGTCAACATTTTAACCAGTTCTGGAACCCCACCCAGCTCCACTATTTTCTTTCTTCTTTCATCTGTACGCGGTGAAAAGACACCATGTTAAACAAAGTCAAAAAGCTTATGCATGCATACCATCATTCTTTTAATCTGTTCAATGCTACATCAATCAGACTAGTTCCTTACCCCTGTAGACAATCTCAAAGGATACAAACAGAAATTAATCAATGACAGAGTACACTCGTGGGTTTGTCTGAACAAAAATACAAACACTTTCTGTATTGAAGTCCAAACTGAATTTCTGGGGTTACAAAGACACACCTTTCACGACATACATACAACAGTTACAACTGTTTATTTGACAGTTCTCTCTTCAAGTGTTCCATGTGACAGTTTCTATCCTTGTCACACGGCAGTTTATACCATCTATAAAATATTAAAAGACTTAATTAACTTCTAATAATACTGCACACCTAATTTCATATTACCAACTTATTAAACTAAGCTTATATTCCAACAGCCCCTAATTCTGTCACTCCAACATGTAAGGAGGGACAGCAACTGCTATATAGAGAGTATGTATTTGAGTTTGTTGGTGTAAACTCGGTTCGTTTCTGTATTTTCTTCTTATTCGGTCTAGTATAAATAAACAGCTTAGCTTTCTTTCTAAGCTAAGTGAGAGAGAAATGTAATTGAGCTAGCAAGGAGTGAGCGGGAAAGATTGTTAAGACTTGTGCAATCTTCCCGATCTGTGATTAGACAAACTCTGCCATCAATAGAATTGATTTCTCTCTTCTTCATGATTTTCTAGTGCGATACACAAATTCTTTCACAGTTATATACCCACATTTCCATTCAGTCAGTACTTACCATTCAGTCAGAGCTAAGAGACATTCTTACACTTACTATCACAATATGCAAGGATCCATATGGGAAAACATTCCATCAGATTGCATTCAGGAATGAGAGTCTACATTTAATACATATGTTTAATCTGCTCAATTGAAATTCACAGATTATTCAACAAAAAATTCATGAATTTATTTTAGCCACAAACTACATATAATACACATCTGCATCCAATACATGGTATTAATGACTAACTATCAACCTATGCCCACCCATAAGAAACTAGATACCACGGAGAGAAGAACCAGAGGATCATTCATTATTGTCTCATTTAGGAGTGGCGATTTGAGCAGCCGAAATTATCATCAGTCATCAAAAGAAATCAATGTAGGAATAACCAAACAATATTAAAGAGCTCAGGGATATTGCAGAAGCCTTCACATAATTCTTATAGCTAGAATCACACAGCCTTTCAGCTCGACAAGGAAAATTATGTTTAACCATGATGAGGTATTGCAGATATATTCATGGGTTCGAAGCAATACAGCACAATCAAGCAAGCATATTTTCAAGATAAAAAAAATTGCAGACTGAATCCACATTCTGATCAATTCATGAATTTCTTATGACATTACCGTCTATTGCGAACCGCGTCAACCTGGATGCACCCACCCTTTTGAACAGCGGATCCTTGACTGTCAGAAGCGACACGGATTGTTGTATCAAATTATCCCCTGAAAGCCAAATCAATTGTGATATAAACGCTACAGAAAAACAAAGCAACTCCATATACAACCAACACAAGAAAATATTGTACAGATCAGTAGAATACCCATGTAAGGAAATATCTGATAACCAACAGCTCCAGCAGTTCCAGCAAATATCAGCTTCAAAACCCATCCTATCTTCCTCTCAGCCTCCTCCTCAAGGGCCAAGCCATCTGGATGATCGAAACAAGCATAGCTAAAACCACTTGCAGAACTAAGCATCCCAAAACATAAGGCTTGACTTCAACCCAAATACATGGTGTAATACATAGATGAATGAAAGATCATTGACCTTTTGGTTTTGTAACACAGAAATTACGGGAATGCACATTTATGGGCCTTCTTCTGCACAGATGCTTCAAATACCGAGAAAACAATTACTCAGACAAAAATAATCAAATCAAATCAAAATAGACATTTTTTCTTCCAAATTTCCAACTAAAAACTGATCAAGTTACTCAAATTACATATAGAACTGAAGAGATACACTCAATTTCTTTAGAAATTAGATACGAATCGCTCATCATCAATCCAACTAAAATCAAAAGCCCCAAATTAAAATGCCTATGTCTAGGGTTTAGTTCAGAGCTTTTTGACAGACAAAAAGAGCATGATGAAAGAAGAAGCTTACACTGCGGAGCTGAGCAGTAATGGCGCGCATGGAGCTCGCAATATGAATTCTCGAATTGAGATGGTCGGATTTGGGGATGGATCCAACTATGGAGTGCGATTGAGACTGAATCACTGAAGTTTCTAATGTCTGCCGAATGGCGAAAATTCGTTTTGTTTTGTTTTTTTTTTTTTCGGTCGAATGTTTTGTTTGTTCATTTCATATTTTATTTACTTTCACTTTCAGGGTTGGGTTGGGTTGGGCCGAAGCCCATTTGAAGTATTTGGGCTTATTTTGAATTATGGGCCTTTGTTTAATCTGTAAATTTCACATTTTAATCAAAATTCACCTACTCATTCCCGATGAAAAAGCGAAGGTGATGAATTTGTATTTGTGCTCCTCACATTTGGACTCAAAACCATTCTAATTTCTACCGAAGGGATAAATTTTTTACATTTGAGTTTTTTGCATTTAGAAGGGTGTGAGGGCTCGGCTTGTTTCTAGGCTTACATCCAACCTTATGTAGATATCCTCGATAAATTGTCTAATTCCAGTTTATTAAAATGCAAATCGGGTTTGCTCAAAAAAAAAAATGCAAATCGGGTTTAAAGATTGCTCCCTTTTCTGGGCTTGAAATTCCTTCATGTTAACTCCACTATGTCTTTTTGAGCTACTTTTCATATTTCGCTTTTGGGTTCATAATGCAATATTATTGTCGTTAGCAATTATAATGGGTGAGGCTTACCATTTTCACCTTTTAATAATTGAAGAAAAACAACAGTGACAAAATAAAATGCACTGCACGTTGACCTAAAATAAAGAAGCCCATGTTACTGCCATTAGTATCCCTTGATCAAAAGGTGTTACTATTTTGATCAATACAGAATGTGCTTAGTTGGCCATCGAACAGATTGATTCAACCAGTTTGAGATGTTACATGAGCAAGTCGAGACACCAACTTGGTATGACAAATGTTGATGCCTCTAAAATGGATAAAGTCCAATGAGGGGTGTAATAATATCTGTGCAGACATGTAGCATAAGTTCAATAAAAAATTATCATAAGTAATCTAACAAGCTTATATTTTAGCCCAAACTATTGCATATCAAGGAGTTATTTTCAAATATAACTATTATTCTTAATGACATGTCTAATTATTGCATATAAAGGTACAATGTCAAAGCACCGTGTGTTTTAAAACTAGTGATTAGTTTAAATGATCATACAAAACACCTTGTATCTTTGTTATAATTCATTATAAACGGATTAATGAAATATTTATCGTGGTAGTTTGGTATGTGAGAAGTTAATTTCGACCCAAAAAAACAAGTGAGAAGTAGAAGATGTTAATACTATTATATACTATTATTATGTGTTTATTGAAAAAGTATGGTACGAAAAATGACTAGCATCTGGTAACTCCACGAATCACGGTTCAATTCTACTTTCCAGTTGCCCCTCCTTCGCATCCATGTCATTTATTACCAACCAAAGTAGCCGACACCAGACAGACAAAGATTTGGGAAATGAATGCAATCAATTGCAATATAATGTGACACAAACTAATTAAAATGATATTTTATGTGGTAGGACAGATTAAATGGTTTTGAGTTTTGTGGTATCGTTGTCAATCTGTCATCACCAATTTGTGAAAAATGAGTTTACTTAATCCTTTAATTATAAAGTCCATATATTTGGTAAATCTAGTTCAGCGACAATGTGACATGGGTTTCAAGAATTTTACCTTAGAGTTGTTTTGGAACTTGGGGCCATGTTGAAGTTTCCTTCTTACAAAGATGCCCACTATGACTGTAAGAGTGGTCATTTCATGCTTAATAGATGTCCCTTTAATAATGTGTGAGCATAGTACAAAATATAAAAATGCAGAAGCGATTGATCATGATCACCATAATATACCCTTGTTGTAAACGAAATTACAAACTTTAGTTTTTATAAAATCTTTGCAATAACTTTATGATAAGCCATACTTTGGCATTCATCTTACGTAATAGAAAACTTTAATTTTTTGTTGAGTTTAAAGGTACATCTACTCGTGTCTTTGTCGTCAATACCCTTATAGTTATGGGTTTATTTGCTTAAGATTTCTTTTTAATTTTCATGCTATTTCGATTTGAATAGATAAAATCTAAGTCCATCACTGTGCTCATAGCCCTCAAACTAGTAGGATCCACGTCTTACAACACCCAAACTATCTCGATTTAACTTCAAAATAACAACTCATTATCTCGAAACCGTTCCATCATATACTCCTCGAAACCATTCCATCCTATTAGTATAGTCACCGAAACTGCACTTAAGTGTAAACCCACTTGAATGACGTTCAAACAACCCAACTAGAAGTTGTTTAAAGAGCAAACAACAACAACATCTCATAGAAAAAATAATTTTGGGGCACTAACCAAAATTTTCATAACTTTAGGAACACCAACGGAATTTCCCCAAAATTAATCAGACTCCGGACTCCCATCGGGCCCATCGAGACAAGATCACTCGGTTGGTAGTTGGTCCAATCCAACGTGGGCCGAAACAGACCCGAATTTGTCCGGATCCTTTCCCACCCTCCTCGCACTCCCCTTCTGGGGATCCATCCCTTTTCCGTTAATGGCGTCGAAAGTAAAAATCCAAAAAAGCAAAAAGCGAACAAGATAACCCCCATTCGTGAAAATGGTGGGAACAAAGCGGGTGGGGACCTTCTCCCTCCCTTTTCCATTCTTCGGCCATGGACACTGCTTTCTCTCACCCTAATCATCACCCCCCTTTCTCATCATCACTCCCTCTAAAACCCCCATAATTCCCAATTTTCCGAAGTGTGTGGTTTCAGGAAGGAGCAATGGCGGAAACCATGGATTCCTCCACCCAGACTTACGAAGAAACCGAATTCGGACCCGGATCCATGACTTTTCCGAGCCCTCGGGTCCAAATTGACACCTCCGCTCCTTTCGGGTCGGTGGAGGAAGCGGTTATCCGGTTCGGTGGCCGTGGCTATTGGATCCCAGACATGTTTCAGTCTGGTCCTCATTCCTCTGTATGTAGCTTTTTTCTGCCATTTTTTCACCTCTTTTCTGTTTAGTTCATGTGGTTTGTTGCTTGTGGATTGGATTGTATAGGCTTCAGTGTTGAGTTGCTAACGTTGTGTAGATAATTGTTTGACACAATCTGCTTTTGAACTATGAATTCTAGGCTTGCTAGTGGTGTTTTCTTGTAATGTACACTGAATAACTGTAACTGTGGTTGGGCGTTCTTCTGGGTTAATTTACACAGCAACAAACAAAGGGGGAAACACAAGATTTCGGTATATTTAGTGGAAAAAGTTTCTGAGTTTCCGTGTTTCCATCCGAAACGGAAATGCCACCTCGTTGGAGTTTCGGGGTAACATAGCTATTGGGCTACGTTACACGGAAACGGAAACGGGAACGAAACGAAACGGAAACGGAGAAACACAAGATTTCGGTATTTTTAGTGGAAAAACGAGTTTCCGAGTTTGAGTTTCTGCGTTGCAGTTTCCGGGTAACATAGTTGTTGGGAGGGAGATTTAGGTCATGAATTTAGTAAAAAACTGATTAGCTTTAGGATCAATTGTTTGAGTCTAATCTGAGCTAAACATATGCAGGATGAGGAGGTTGATATAGGCAAACTAGAGGAGCAAGCAGCAGAGATGTTGAAAGATCTGGACACAAAGCAACAAGAAACCCTAGGCATTTTGAAGGAGCTAGAGCTCACAAAGAGGCTCATTGAAGAGCTCAAACAGAAGCTACACAACGAGCCGTCCGGGATCCACCTGAACGCGAAGAAAGATACTCCGAAGATCGACCAGACTGACTCGGTATACGATTCTCCCAACTTCTTCCCGCTCTCGCCCGCCGGATTAGTCATGCTGGAGCTCAAGCAGGCCAAGCAAAACCTCAGCCAGAGCACGAGCGACCTGGAGTCCATCAGAGCGTCGGTTGAGCACGTGAACAAGAAGATGGAGAAGAAGAAGATTCCCCTGAAAAGGGAAGCCCTACACACCGAGATTCCAAACCCACTCGGGATTTCGAGGGAGCTACGAGAGTTGAACAATGAAGCTGAGCAGTTCATGAAGACGGCTGAGGCGGCCAAGGCTGAGGTGCTGAAAGCCATGTCTGAAGTGGAGCGGACAAAAACCGGGCTGAAGATGATCGAGATGAGGTGGGTTGCAGCCAAGAAGCTAGAGGAAGCGGCCAAAGCAACCGAGGCGTTAGCCCTTGCTGAGATCAAGGCCTTGTCAAGCAACGAGGCTACGTCACAGCAGAGACAGAGCAGGATCAGTCTTTCTTTGGATGAGTACTGTGCTCTTGCCGAGAAGGCGAGAAAGGCCGAGAATCTTGAAGAACCGGGGCCGAGGAGACTGAACCGTAATGAAGTTCCTCAGTTCAGGAACTTGTTCTGGTCTCAGCGTCGTAGGGACGAAATGCTGCAAAACCCGAATGAAACGAGGCGTGGAAATGGCGAACGGAGAGACGTTCAGCGGCCTACGACTTCGATTGGTGATATATTGAGTAGGAAGCTGGTTATGAGGGATGATCTTGATATTGGAAGGCAAGGAGAAGAGAGGGTGTCACTGAATCAGATGCTTGATAGGCATCGGTCGGGGACTCCACCACCACCGCGTCGGAGATCCGATAAGAACAATGGCGGTGGTGGTGGCGGTGGTGATTCGAAGAGCTTCTTTTGGAAGAGGAAGGGGTTCGGGTTTGTCCACGTCTCGCTTCCGCTTTCTAAGCAGAGCAAGAACAGGATTCAGTCTTTGAATTTGTGGTGATTGCTGCCTTGTGCTACATGGAAACAATGACATAGACTCAGGAAACGTATAGTTACAAGAATTTTACACCAGAAATGAGTTTCCGAGCCTTTGCTATTAGAGTTTTCATTCATATTGAGTGTTGCCTTGTGTTTGTGTTTTCTTGGGTTTTTTTGAAAATTTGTTTGGTTTGGTTTGATGTAAATGTTTTCACTATATGAGGTGTGTTACTAGAGAGCATTATTGGGGTGGTTTGGAATATGATGAGATTGAGATACAATGTGAGTAAATTGTATCCTTCTCTTGGAACAAAATATGCATTGTTGTACTACTACTTACCATATGTAAGTCAAATATTATATTGGACCCATAAAGGTCAAACCTTATAATATTGGCTATTCCATGGAAATTCATGTTTATCCAAAAATTGAAAATAAATATACTTTAATTTTTTTTTATCAAGATAAATATGTTTTAATTTAATCGTGTTTAATTGTTTTTAATAAATGTATTTTGGAAATGAATAAACTTTTATTTTTTTATCAAGATAAATACTGAAAATAAATATGCTTTAATTTATTGTTGAGAAAATAGGAAAAAGCCGGCTTGAAAAACAGACATATCCTGAACCTCTCATGTGACATGTAAAATATTGGGGATTTTTAAAGTTTCACTTGAGGCCGAGAGCGAGCTTCAATGGAGTGCAATATCAGGAGTTCCTCTTCTTCTGTGGTTCTAGTCAGGGCTTCTCCCCTTCGTTTCTTCGAGTCCGCTCTTCCAACGGCCGTCAACTTTTCGGTACAAGCTCTTCTTCTTCTTCTTCGTTGTTATACAGTTTCAATTTCGAGGGAATTTTGTGAGTTAAGGAATTACATGCTACTGAATTTGTCGGATGGAAAAACAGAGATTAAATCGGCCTAGCGTAGCGAAGCAGCGCCTGATCATACGAAATGCTTGCGAGTTTGATCAAAACGGCTCCGTCGAAGGCTTTCCTTCCTTTCCTGGCAAGGTTTTCATGGAGGAGGTTGGTGTGTTCGCGATTGTTCTTGTGTTTTGTTTTTATTTCCTTTTGAAGCTCGGTTGAGACTCGTGAACTCCGTTTCCGGTGGAATTCTTTGCGTGTTGCTTAATCTCTACGCGCTTCGTATTTAGGGTTTTCTAGGTTTTATCTGATTTTGATGTGTTTGTTTCCTTTCTGAACTATTTTGCGTTATTTGGACAATCAGGCAATCGGTGCTGAATACGGAGAAGGTTTTGAGACTTTTCGTCAGGATGGGCTCTTTAAGGTCGATGTGGTAAGACTCAATCTAGTAGTCCCTTTCTCTGTTGTTCTGTATGAAAATTCTCCTGTTACTTACGTTTTGGTTGTTTTTTTTCAATAGGATTATCTGAATCAGCAGTTGCAAGAGGGTTTTCTACAACGAATTCGATATGCTATGAAACCTGATGAAGCTTTTGGGCTTATTTTCTCTTGGGATAATGTGGTGGTATAGCTCTTTTACTTTGGCCTTAGTTCCTTTCAGTTATCATCATACTATGTAGTCTTGATTAGTATTGGATAGAACTCTTAAGGCTAATTTGACAGAGACTTCCAAACATCGATTATGGTGAGCAAATTTTTCTGTGCCTATTTCTTCTTTGGAAGTTACTTGGACTTCTGTGGCCAGTCAAGGGATTTGTGTGTGCAACTGGCACTTGTCTATTATTTTCGCTTCAAATAATCCCAATTAGATAATTTGGGTATTACGGTCTCATTTGTGAAAAACTGTTGCTTATTGGAGTAAGTTAGGTGTTAGGTAATGTAAATTGTATAAAAAATGCCTTCTGGTGGTGCTAGAGCAGACTGCAAAACTTAATTGAAAATGCTTCGAATTATTCACTATTAGATTATTCCGTAGTATTTGGAAAGCCTGTCCAAATAGACCTCTTGCTTGGGTGTGCCTATGAGTTGAAGGACGGCAGAGTTTTTGGCCTGTTGTTACGATTGAAGTCTAAATGAAGATCTTTACATCTTATATTGGAAGACAATACTTATACTGCACCTGAACTTCGAAAACTTTGCTAAAAATGAACACGTGAAACCCTGTCCTACCTTGCACTTATGGATTCACCTAGGAGGAGCATCAATATTTCTGTCTTTGTAATTCCAGGTGCTAAAAGAACCTTCAGAGAAAATCTCACGTTAATCTGCTACATGCTATCTGCATCATGTTTGCTAGCATCTGCTTCCTAGTCCCTGTGCATACTTATTTCTTGATTCAGAATGTAGTTGTTGGAGGCACAAAACCGCTATAGCACTTGCCATTTCTGTCTGCTCTATTTATTACCACATATGCTGTTACTGAAAATGTGAATAACTGAATGTTTTTTCAATGCAACAATATAATAAGAATGAAGGTCTATTTATAATGTTCATATAGTCTGCTTTCTGTGTATAGTGTATGTTTTTCTGTAGGTCACTTTTGTAGTGTTTCTTGTGCTTGTGTGTTTACCACTCTTGTGCTTGTGTGGTTGCCATATTCTCCTTTTGTACAAATCAAGTGTTAAGTGGAAATATTAAAGATGTTATTTAGGAGCATAAATCATGGAATGTGAGGAAGTGAAAATGGTTCTGGGATTTTATGTAAGGGAATTGAGCTTTGGTTCAGTGATTTTATGATGTAAGAATCAGAAGTTGTGGGAGAGGGTAGCGTTAAGATAACGGTGATGCTGTAGCAAGAAATAGGGAGAGTAGCTTTTCTGGGCAGATACCTTGATGAAATAAGCCTTTTCTTACCTGCTCAATAAGTAAACAGTTTGGTTTTGCAGATGTTTTATAATGATTTTATAATGATATCATATATATTCTGAGGTTCTGATTGGAGTTGCTAACGAGTATCAAACATATTGCAGGTGGATACTCGGGCACTAAAGTTGAATGCTTGGAGACAGCTTGCATCTGAAGAGGGTTTGTAGCTCTGTTCATTAGAAAATCTTATAATTTGCTATGACCTTATCCCTCTTCTGAAAACTGTTACTTCTTTCTACTTCACTTTCTTCTTGAAGTCATGCTTGATCAATGATGTGCCTGAAATCAGTATCTATCAATCCTCCTTCGTTAGACGTAGTTTTTTGGTCTCGAGATGCTATAAAATCCTTGTTATAATTTTCTTTGAGCTGGTTTTTCTTGGAAAAAGAAAAGATCTGGCAATGCTCTAGACACTTCACTGAGTACAAGTTTGGTATACCACATTTGTAACTTGTAGTTCTGTGTGCCTAGATGGATTTTTTTGTCATCTTGATCTTTGTTTGAAATTTCAACCAACTCAATAAAGTACCCTTGATATACTTTCCAGGGAAGGAACTTCCTGAGAGTGGTGTTATACAAAGACAGATGCTTTGTTCAGGTGCTGATCATGTGTTAAATAAGGTTTGGATCTTGCTCAAACATTTTCTGGTCATTCCAATTTCAACCAGTTTTAGATGATTCAAATCTTTTTAGTACCTGAAGATATAATGAGGCTGGAGCCTGGAGCTCTTCCTTAATGTTAAATTGTCACTGCTGGAGGAGTTACTCCATTTTCAGATGTATATTGGAGTAACTGAATTTGTTTACATCACCATGCATCAAAGCATCATGCAATGGTTCTTTGCCTATGTGCATCTGTTGTTCTTGTTGGTTGGAGCAAGACTATACTAAAGACATTGGAAAATCCTATGAACCCTGAATAACTTCTCTAGTTCTGATTTGAGCTTTTCAAAGTCTTGCAGAGGATTGAAATCTAATAAAACCTGGAAGCTGATTCAACTGTGTTGATTTGCCTGTGTTATACATCCCACAAAACTATTTAGTATGACTCTGATACATTATACATACTACTGTGTTCTGTTCCTTTAATTGAATCTATTCCACCATGTGCATGCTACTTATGATAAGCTTATCCAGCATATGTAGTAACAATGATTACTCCAACTTTCAGGTTCTGCTTTGGAATAAGACAGGAAGTGAAGTGGATGCATTGAAGCTGCGTCTTACACAGATATACTATGATAATCTTCTACAGGTGACTCAACTTGGCTAAAATTTTCCCTTTTTATGACCTCCATTGCAGGCTGTATGACTTAAAATGCTTTCCCTTTTAGCTTGATAAACCCTTGGATGGGCTTAGAGAATGGTTGGAAGCATTGTCAACAGCTCGCATCCCGTGTGCCATTGTTTCAAGTCTTGATAGGATCCACATGAATGATTCTCTAGAGAGAATGGGAATAAAGAAATATTTCCAGGTAGCTACTGCTTTTGCTCACATCAACATTTTACTTTGAAATTGTTTACTAGAGGAGGTAAATTGTAGTTGGTTTTTTAGAAAGTGTTGTGGGTGACACCTCAGACTAGTTGATGGTGACAAATGAAAATGATATTTTGACAGCTATTGTGCCAAATTGGACCTGTTTTGATGTTTGTAGTCAGTCTAATATGTAGTTCTTTTTAGGTACAAGACTTCTTATTTTCGGGTAAAAGGAAGCTTCTTAACCTCATAAATTTGATAGTGTTGACCTCCATGATGTTTTATTCCTTTTGAAGTACAGCTGAGAGCAGGAAAGTTACCTGTTTTCTTTCCTCTGGTATAGGAAAACTAATGCCCAATTGATGATGGGCAGCTGACAAAAGTTTCCTTGCCATTTTTCCTTCCGCATTGCAGGCATTTGTAACAGAGGAGGATGATATGGATTCTATGGCACGTCGGTTTCTTTCAGCAGCTGTGAAGGTACTTTCACAATGCGATTTTTAATATACCTTTATCGATACCTTATTTACGAACCTTTTTTCCTTTTATCTGCTGTTGGATTTCTTGCAGCTGGACAGAAAACCGTCAAAATGCGTTGTGTTCGAGGACGATCCAAGGGGAGTGACTGCTGCTCACAATTGCACAATGATGGCTATAGCATTAATCGGCGCTCATCCTGCGTACATATTTTCTGCCCCATAATTTTCGTCTTCAGCTATTTATCGCAATGGAGACATGCTTCCTTTGTTTGATGATTGTTGTGTTTATTGCAGGTATAACTTGAGACAGGCTGATCTTGCTGTTGGGAGCTTCAACGAGCTGTCGGTGATAAATCTCCGGCGATTGTTTGCAGACGGGGGTTCGAATTTTATGGATTTGCAGAAGCAGGTTGTAGAGAAAAGCCCTCGCAAGAGAAAGCTTAACATTGACACCATCTTTTAATGGGTTGTAAGGTTCACACTGCTATTCAAGTAGAGCCAGTAGAGGGAGGTATGTTAGTAAATCAAAGTGTTTGTCCAATTTAAATGGTGGTTTCCTACTCTTTAGCCAACATATGCATGTAAATAAATCAAATGTTCTCATGATTATCACGAGGCTTTGTAGGGTTGAAGTTAAAACGCTAACATTGACCACTATAGTAACTATTGGGTTGAGCCTGCACCAAACCCGGTACGACCCGATCTGACCCGATTGACCTAAGAATTTTAAGGATCCGATGCCATGGCCCGAATTCCTTTTGCCCCGAACTAAGGAAATAAAACCTTGGTAGACATAGTTACATTTTGCAAAGCCCAAGCTATGATTACAAAGGCAAAGTGGTGCAAGCACGTACGTACGTTATTTGAAGAAAAAGTGATACAAGCATAGGATCTTTAAACATCACGCCGGTAATTATGAATCTAGATTACACATCTTCTTTATAAATAGCGGACCCCTATTTAAGCCCAATATATGACGTTCTGCTTAACATAGTTTGCCAACACAAAGTACTCATTAACGGCCTTGTGATACACATTATTCCTTGCAAGTGGAGGGAAAAGCAACCAATTCGACGTAACCCCTATGAACCCTAGCGTTAGCAGTGTCGAGATGGCTGGGGGCAACCGCCATGAGACAGCCATCTTAACAGCTGCCTCGACTGTTACACACACACCTTGCAACATAAAGAACCACGTTACCTCCCACGTCGGGCTTTTGTGGATGTAGTGGTAGTACAAGATCTCGTGCATGAGCCCGGAAACTGCAAAGGATCCAAGTATACCCGCCACCGTTGCCCATTTCTGGCCGACAAGCGGCCCACACAAACTTCGTATCGGGTTGTGGACTGATTGTTTCACGATGTCCGATGTCATTAAGTTCCATCTATAGATAAATGTAAGGTTATATGTCCACAAGTAGCGTGAATTTCATTCTAAAATCAATTGACAAAATAAAAATACACACCTCTTGCCCCAAAACTCTTGTAATGACGTGCTCAAATAGGGTTGATTGGACTGAGGGACAATGTGGACCTCAGGCCCGACAACGGCCCGAGCCAAAGCCCACGTGAGCCCAAAAATCAACTCTAGCGCAAAGTACATGTGACAGCCATACAACCCGGGAATCACAAAGCTAGGCAACCTCTCCTCGTACTCGTAGGCTTTCACAAGGCACCCAAAACCCACCACTTTAACCAACGACACAACGAAACCTGGGCTAGACCCGTCGTATCCGACGGGTCCAGACTCGGGTTTCTTGAGCTTTATGGGGAAGAGGAGGACGCAAACGAACTGAGGGAGGGAGAGGCCCGGTTGCGAGAGGGGCCCGGCCCCGGCTGAGAAGAGGAGGAGCTTGGAGTTGCCCAGCCACGTCAGGAAGTAGAAGGCCGTGCCCGCCAGGTGGCACGTGTGGAGAGAGAACGGGAGGGCGACGAAGAGGGCGGCCACTGGCAGGACGAGGAGGAAGCGTAGGAGGCCTTGACGGACAGGTGTCGTCTTCGAGAGCGCGTAGCAGTAACATGCGGAGGCCAACGCCGTGGCCCATAGCCTCACGAAGTTGCCCAACTCGCCTTCCATAGCTAGCTACCTTACGGGTTAATGTTTAGAGTACATGCATGCATGTGTGTTATGCCGTTATGGTAGTGTGCAAACAAACCTTTTTAACTTAGAGTTGGTTACGTTACGTGCCTAAATATTGCAACTTTCGAGGGTATAAATAGATATATACTTTGAAAATGGATTAATACATCAAAAGACCCCTGTACTTTAACGTTTTTTCCCAACAGACCCCTCTACTTAAAAACGTTCTATTAGACCCTTCTACTCAGTTAAATTTGTTCTATTAAACCACCCATCATTGATCTTTCGTTACATAAAACAAACACATGCTGACTTGGCTCCTATAATTGATGAGTAATCGTCATGTAATCCAATTTTAAGCCACATCAGATTCTGTTAGTCATAATTACGGCAATAAGATAGGCTCAATACAGAGAATGAACCACCGTATCTGATATATTATGTTATTATATGTGGTTTATATAGCTAGTGAAGTCGTATGTGATATAAAGTTGGATAATATAATGATTAGTCATTAATTATGAGAGCCAAGTCAGTGTTCGATTGTTTTACGTAACAAATGATTAGTGATGAGGGGTTCAATAGAACAAATTCATATTGGTAGAGGGGGCTAATAGAACATTTTTAAGTAGAGGGGTCCGTTGGGAAAAAACGTTAAAGTACAGGGGTCTCCTGATGTATTAAGCCCTTTGAAAATAGTACTCTTTCCGTATCCCAAGGTTCTATAATTCTAAACAAATAACAACAAATATAAGGATACAAGTGTAGAGTATGTGGTAGAAAATCTAAAATGATAAACATTTTGGGTCAAAAGCAAAGCTAAAATGACAAAGTATTAGGATATTCCACCAAAAAAAAAACAAAGTATTAGGATAAAAAATTAAAATGGCAAACATCTATTCTATACTATATATTAAAGTCGAGACTTTTTGAGCATCCACGTTGATTCTGACCCCACTCCATTTAAAAATAAAATATAGACAAATAATTTTAAAGTCTTTCATATTCTTATTAATATACCCCCTTCGTTTCAAAATACATGGTCATATGCTCACTTTTTCTTTTTTTCATAATACTTGTTCATATTACTTTTTTTTGTCATCTCTTTCCATTTATACCCCTAATGATTATCTTTATCATAATCATTACACTTTTTCATATTTCCCTACACAAGTAATTAACTCTACATGTGATAGGGGTAATATAGGAATAACACTTTTTTCTTAATATGTGTACAATGTTCAAATGGTCATGTATTTTGAAACGAAGAGAGTATTGTTTATCATCTATCTTCTTTTATTTTATTTTTCTAATTTCTATCATTTTCACCTAATTTCTATCTTTTTCAAGTATTTGCTTAGAAGTTATTATTTGTAAATCAAAATTATAATTAATTTTTTAAACTTATTTTTCACTTTGAATTTTTGTTTTTATTGTAGTTTTATAATCTTATACATTCGCCATATTTTTGTCAATTTTTTTGTCCCATAAATTTCTAACTTAAGCTATAGGTATCTAAACATATATTTGAAAAATATCTTAAAAACATATAAACTAAATTTGTGTTATAATATTCATTTATAAATTATATTGATCTATAAATTTTCTATTATTAAATTAAGTATAATTTTATAAGATTTATTAAAATATTCATTTTAGATCCAAATATATTATTAGTGATACAATTTTATATTTCTACAAGATTTATTTAAATACGTCCTAATTAATTTAGCTTTTGATTTCTATCATCATATAAAAATCTTATTAATTAGAAAAATATATATGTTGATAAACTATTTCACTTGAGATTTCATATCACATCACATATGATTTTTTTAATTAATATATATTTTGAAATAAAATGATAATATTTTATCTATATTTTTTAAATTCACATTATATAAAATTCAAATTTAAGTTTATTCTTAACATCAAATCACAATTTTGGATTAACAAAATATTGTAACGATTTCGGATAAAAAAGACGACATCAATATCTAATTCCAGACAATATTATTATGCATTCCTTAAATAGATAATACGTCAAAAAATCATTATCCATCGTGTCTCGTACAGGGTACGGCCAATAATACAGTTATAATGATATGGAGAAAGTTTTACTAGCTTTAAGCAAATATTGTTAAACAATGATTCATATATATACGCATTATACAGTTTTATGTGCATTTTTTTTTTATGTTCAGGAACATATCACCATCGTCCATTCATTCCCAAATCTTCACGGTGGTTGTACTTGTAGTAATGTAGTGCAACTAACTAAATTATGAAGCGCATTTAAGACTCCCTACTTTATAGTTAGTGTTTGTTTGGTTCACTTTCAAAATCATGGGAATTGAAAAAATCCAGAAAGTGGTTTTAAATTCATGTGTTTGGTTATATTTGTTTCACACCAAAATCAATGGGAAATTAAATTCCCATGATTTGCACTTCCTCCAAAATGAAAGAATTGCAATTACCATAGAAGGGGTGGGTAAGATTTAATTCCTCCATATATTAAAAATAATTATTTTTTATTTAAATTATAAATTTCATTTGTGCCCTTAATTTATATTACAATTTTTAATGGATAAAGGTTATTGTGGTAATTTCAAACAAATTCCCATGATTTTGCACTTCCCACCAAACAAATTGTAGGAATTCAATTACTGGGTAATTTAATATAACCAAACACTTTTTCTCAAATCATGTGAAAATGAATATATGGGAATTAACTTCATGTGATTTAACTTCCCGTGAATTTTAATTTCTACGTTTAACCAAACGAGCACTTAAGGGACAAATATGAGCAGCAGACGGGAGAGAGTGTATCTTTATAACACTTATTTTTTTCTCAATAAGTCAAACAAATGCATGTTCTTTTTTTTTATTTTTGCTTATTTCTTTTAACTAGATTATTGCCATTGAAACTCGAAAATACAAAGTATGTGAACACGATGAGAGTGATAAGGAACTGAGACAACAAGAAGGATACAAGGCAGTGTTTAGAGCAAGTTAACGCGATATGTGTAATGGGGTGAAGACTTGTTGTATTTCAGGAAGTGTGGGATGAAGGGTACGGTTACAAGTATGCGTGATTTAACTCTCTTTGCGCGCTCAGTGTATTGGATTTCAACCAAAATCTTTTACTCGAAACTTAGTGTTGATTCGCAAGGTTTTCGATCCCCTATATATTAAGCGTGTAGAGTTAGCTATTTATAGCCGAGTTCGGGGCTGGGGTTTATGAAACGTCGATGTGGGCCGGGAGCATTCTGAGCATGTGTCACGCCCGCATTCATCCGTTGGGGCGCCGGTCGCGGTGTCGCCCATCCACTTGCTTGGATGGGACGTCTCCCACTTGGATTGGACGTTGCCCACTCGCGCCTATGCCCAGCACAATGACGACGTCACCGGGGCCTTGATACTTGGTAGATTTTGATTGTAAAGGGGGGCTTATTTCCATGACGTCAACGCGCTGAAGGTTCCTGGTATCAACAATTACCCATACCCCTATACGGGACACGGTCGATAATAATTTATTGACGTATTATTCAATTAATAAAGGATTGCGTAATAATATATTAGGAATTTGATATTGATATTGTCTTTTTTTATCCGAAATCATTACCATATTTTGTTAATCCAAAATCATAGTTTGATTTAGAATAAATTTAAATTTAATTTTTATATAATCTGACTTAAATAAAAAGTATAAATAAAATGCTATCATATTTCAAACTATATTTGATTAATAAAACAATCATAAGTGATATGATATGAAATCTCAAGTGAAATATTTTATGAACATATATATTTTTATAATTAATAAGATTTTTATATGACGATAGAAATCAAAAATTAAGTTAATTTTGACTTGTTAAAATAAATCTTATAGAAAATAGACTTGTATCACTGATAATAGTTTTTGAAAGAAAATGAATACTATATTAGATCATATAATTTTTTTAATAATAGTAGAGTTATAGATCAATATAGTTTATATATGAATAATATAACACAAATTTAGGTTATATACTTTTAAGATAAATTTCAAATATGTTCTTAGATAGAAGTCTATTTTTATAAATTTAATAATTGTCCAAAAACAATGGGGTGAAAAACGATTGATAAAGAAATATGTCCAATGCATATGCTTATAAAAATACAAAAAAAATTCAGAGTTACAAACAAGTTTAACAAATTGATTATAGTTTTTATTTATAAAAAAAAATGTCTAAGCAAATACTTGATAAAAATAAAAATTAGGTGAAAAAGATAAAAAAAAAAGATGATAGACCATTTATAAGAATAACACAGACTTTAAAATTATTTTTCTAGATTTTATTTTCTTAAATGAAGTCGGATCAAAATTGTCTAGAGATTTTATGTGCATTTTTTTATGTCCATGAACATATCACCATCATCCATTCATTACCAAATCTTCACGGTGGTTGTACTTGTAGTAATGTAGTGCAACTAACTAAATTATGAAGCACATTTAAAACTCCATACTTAATAGTTAAGGGACAATTATGAGCGACACATGGGGAGAGTATATCTTTACAACACTTATTTTTCTCTAACTACATTAAATAAATACATGTTCTTTTTTTATTTTTGTTTATTTCTTTTAACTAGATTATTGCCCATGCCCTGTACGAGACACGATCGATAATAATTTGTCGACATATTATTCAATTAATAAAGGAATGCATAATAATACTATTATGAATTTGATATTGATATCGTCTTTTTTTATCCGAAATCATTACCATATTTTGTTAATCCCAAATCATAGTTTGATTAAGAATAAATTTGAATTTTCCGACCAAAAAGAATAAATTTGAATTTAAGTT